>JAQGBS010004214.1:0-10554 GCA_034698545.1 Acrobeloides obliquus
CTTGATGTGGATGTGGTACACTTTTTCGTCGTGTAAGAAAGATAGAGAATAGTCGCCTTTAAAAACATGTGAGTCTCGGACGAGGAAAAGTCCATCGTCAGTAGCTGTTTGCTCGAGAAGGCGTTGCTTGGCGATTCTTAGATCGATATTTCCATGAAACCATTCTTCAGTAACATGCAACTCTTCAGGTCGAACTCCAAAGCCGGCAAGTGAGCTCTCATCATCTTGGATTTCATCACCCACCTGACTTATACTATTCTCTTTTTGCTCCGCCAAAATATCCGGATCAACTGCATCCACCGCATAGCATAGCTGATCGGATAATAGAACGAAAACATGTTTTGTCCAGTCATGCTTGGTGTTGTCCCTCAAATATAGGACGCCTCTTTTGCTGCACGTTTTTTTGAGGATGTCTTGGGAGTCTTCGTCCATGTCGACGATATTTTCACTTTCTGGTTGAAGCTTTTTGTGCTTGAGGATGATCTTTTTCCGGAGTGACGATGGGGAGGGAAGTTGGATTTCGTCTCGAGAAACTGGGGCTGTTAGGAGGAGGTCACCTAAAATTTTATGGCTAGAATCTGGCAATACGTATAAAGTTTTATGAAATTTAGACAACTTTCGAACCCGAGTCTATAAACTGCAAACCTGTCACTTTAGCCACTCAGCCATGGGTTCAACCTCCAAAATCCCGTGATATGGTACTCGTTTTGAAGCGCTTACCCAAAATCTCTTTAATTTCCTTCGCCATCAACCGTTGTGCGGGTACCGAGCAGTTGTCTTCAATCGACAAAATCACCGGGTAGTCACTGTTGATAAAAGCATAGTGTTTGATCGTGTGCAGAACATCCCTCAAGACTAACTTGGATGTCATAGTGAAGCCATGGTAGATGACGATATCGGCTACTTCGCCGTTCGAGCCTTTCTTTTGGCCATCCCAGCAGTCCAGCTCGATACAACGACAGCCCATCAGGAGGGCTCTGGAATAGGCGTCGAGAGACGAGTCGGATCTGATTTGGTCTCCTAAAAAGTAGTTTACCTTGAAGTATATTCATTTTTGCATTGAAACTATTTAGGCTTAAACTCCACCCTGATTCAGGAAAGAGATATATGTATTGAAGCGAAAATAGGCTAATATAGGTTCAGAGAAGAGTTTTCAAGTTAGGCTTAGGAATCTTAGGATCCTTAGGCCTTCTTAGGATTCTTAGACTTAGGCTTTTTTACGTTGGGCCCGCAAGTTCGATCCCCCAGTGTAAAACGTTTCAACATTTTCAAAAAAACTTTCTTGAAAAAATTTTTTGCATCAGAAAATCAAACACAAAAGTTTTTACCTACCAGGGGTCAAACCTGCGGGCCCCACGTTTCTTAACTTGCCAGATCGGACGGTCGGCTTCCTTATCCACTGCACTATGGAGCGGCAACCTTTTTCTTATTCTAGTAAAACATACTTCAATTATAGTCGAAAATTTGTTTTTGGCTACCACGGAACTTTTTATTGAATCAGGCAAAGTGTACATTGAAACGAAAAGAAGCATGGATCCTTATATAGCTTTTTTTAATGCATCCCTGCGTGGTCCTATCGCGGGGAAATCAAGATTAGTACTAACTAATCCGATTTTCCCGCCATACGACCACGCAGGGATGCATAAAAAAGCTTCTTTTCGTTTCAATCTACACGTTACTTGATTCAATAAAAAGTTGCAAAAAAGGTTTCGACTATACCTACCGGTCAAATACGTATTATGGGAACTGGCAATCCAATAATGTGTCAACGGCCTTGTCATATCATGCACCACTTTCAAATTTTCCGGGTCAAAAATCGAATTTTCACTCGAGTACAAATAATCAATAAACTCATCCACGGTCAGATATGGCTCAGGCACATCCCTCGTCAAGTCATATTCGCGTAAATATCTCCGCAAAAATTCACTGAACTCCTCACGATTCTGGGCTATTTCATCTCCTTGGTATTCCATCATAAAGCTATGAAAATCGTTGAAGGAGACGCGCCGGTCGTCGTTTGATAAGTAGCACGAAAATCGGTCCATGGCAAGTTCGGAGAGGTTGAGGAGGCTGTAGTAGGCTTCAACAAAACTGTTTAGGTTCAACTTGCCCTAAACTTCGTTATTTGATAAACCCGAAAAACTTCTGCGCTTGAATCAGGCAAAATGTATTGAAACAAAAAGTGGGAATTTTTGTTTTTACGGCATCCTCTGAATCGTTGTAGTTTTCGAGAAAATTGTGTTTGAAATTTGAATTTTTGTTCATATTTTCGTTGTAATACACAAACTGTTATCTTGCTTTGTAACATTTGTACTCACCTCTGAGATCTCTTGGAGTATGCTTGAAGTGACTTTATACTGCAGTGTTGTTTGTACAAAAGGCTTCATTTGTTTAATAGTAACCCTATAAATGAATTTCCCTAATTCAGGGTCAATATTCATTCAAATTCTTACGTGGACGATTCCGGACATGCTATACTATAAAATTGTTTCTTGATCCATTTATCCACAAGCACAGCGTGTGATGAATATTGGCTTTCGTATTTTATGTGATTTAGACCTTGGTGCCAGAGTTTGCACGACTCTTTGTTTTCGACTAAATTTGGAGTTAAATGGGATTTTTCACAAAACTTTCTGAATCACATAGTGCAGTGGTAGTGTGTTATCTCTTTTCGTACAGAAAGTCACCGGTTAGCAATCCGCTGAACCTGATTCAAGGAAGAAGATTGGTGTATTAAAGCAAAAATGGTCCAAATTCAATTTCTCGCCGGAAAACATACTTATTATGGCATTTTCTAGGTGGGAAATCGATTGCACGTATTTCCGAACCCTGAAAATGCTTCCCTGAATCAGGGAAGGGCCCTTGGGGACAAAGGTTTAACTGTTGTAAGCTGATTCATTTTGTATAAACTTTTTTGTTACATAAAACATAAATTTGCCTTACATAAAAAGACCCAATAGTTGAGCACAAAATTTGAACCATAGCTAATAGCCAGGAGGCATTCTGGGTCGAATCTTTGTAGCTCCTTGTCCTTCGTCCATTTGTCGCCTAATTTCAACTCATGGATCTTGTGGTGCACAGTATGGACTTCGTGGATCAACCGTATGTCCAAATGTTGCGGTTTCACCTCTCGACAAGCAGTTGTGTCGAATTGAGACAAGACAATTTGTCGAGTTACCCGATTGAGTGATAGCCGTTTGTGTGTGGGTTCCCATTTTTTCATGAGGAGTAGTTTGCAGATCTAAAGTGGTATATATTTTAAGAAAATCGTGCTCATGCCCCACGGAAATAGTGCTCATGCTCCACAGAAATCGTGCTCATGCCTCACGAAAATCGTGTGTCATGAGCACGATTTCCGTGAGTGGTGATCCAAGTGCCCCATATAGCTGCTCATGTACTCCCCTCCTTCTCCTTCAGTACGGCCATGGGTATTCCCTATGTATGTTTAACCCCATACCTTATGCCCCTTCTCCATAGCAGTATAAGTCTTCTCATAATCCATATCACACACCATCTTCAAAATGGTGTCACCAACAATTCTAAAAATTTTTTTATGTATAGGGTGAGTAAAAAAAGTGCATTCTTGTGATTTTTGGGCCTGAAAAAATTTTTTGAACTTCTTTTTACTAAAAATGACCCAATAGGTGTAATTTTATGCGAGAATCGATTACGCGCAGTCCCGAAGCTTGAAAATGCTTTCCTGACCATAATTCAATGAAAATATTGATTTTCTAATATTTTTCTAAGTGTTTTCTTATTGTTAAAACCCAATATTTTCCCTGAATCAGGTTCAAAGAAGCATTTTCAAGTTTCGGAAATGTACGCATCGATTCCCCGCATGAAATTACCCCCAGAAATATGATTTTGAGGGAAAAATTTTAAAAATTTTCGATTTTTGCTTCAATACACACATCTATTTCCCTGAATCAGGGAAGCGTTTGCAATCTTCGAGAATGCGCACAATCGATTCTCCATATGAAATTAGCCTTAATAAGATCATCTTTGAAAAAAAATATTCGGGTCGAAAAAACATGAAAAAACGCCCAAATTCCAGTTGTTTATATACCCTGTAGTATGAGAGACTAATACGTGTTACTCAGACTAATTCGTTTTATGCAAATTTCAAGAGGACATTATAAAGACGCGGATAAACCGCTCGGAGCGCCACTTGGGACGCTTAGAAGCAAGGCCAAACGCCGAAGGAGCTCGATCAGAAGAAGGTATAGAAGTTGAAGAAGAGGAAGTAGTAGTAGAAGAAGAAGAAGAAAAAGAAGAAGAAGAAGGTGAAGAAAAAGAAGTAGTAGTAGAACAAGTAGAATAAGAAGTAGAAGAAAAGTAGAAAAAGGAGAAGTAGTAGTAGAAGAAAAAGAAGCAGTAGTAGAAGAAGTGGTAGTAGAAGAAACAGAAGTAGTAGAAGAAGAAGAAGAAGAAGAAGAAGAAGAAGAAGAAGAAGGAGAAGAAAAAGGAGAAGAAGAAGGAGAAATAGTAGTAGAAGAAGTAGTAGTAGAAGAAAAGTAGTAGAAGAAAAAATAGTAGAAGTAGTAGTAGAAGAAGGAGTAGTAAAAGAAAAAGTAATAGAAGAAGATGAAGTAGAAAAAAAGTAGAAGTAGTAGTAGAAGAAAAAGGAGAAGTAGTAGTAGAAGAAAATAAGGTCTTCAGCTTATTGAAAAAATTTTCAAAATCAACAAACACATTCGTCCTTAATCTTGTGAAAGATCAGGGTCAATTTGTTTAAGTTCCAAAATTTTTGAGAGAAATATAAAATTTGGAGGGAGGGGGAATTCCTTTGATCGTAAAGAATAAACAAAATTTGCTTACTGATAAGGATCCTTGCTGACGTCAATTTTTATAGATCAGGGTTCAGATAAAGTTTGACGCAAAAACATAATAAAAATCCACTCAAAAATTTATCATTTTCCAAAAATTACGCACAAGAAACAACTCGAATTACTTCTAATAAGACGACGTCTCTTTATTTTTCTAAAGAAATAAATCTGCTACGAGACAAAAAGATTAGGACATTTTATATAACAGATTACGGGGTGTGAAGAAGATTACAGGGCAAGAATGACATTCTGTGTTGTGACGAGACGTGTTTAGGCCGCTTAAGGGTAAAAATATGCAAAACATGTTATTTTTTCGAATTTTCGCGTCGATATACAGCTTTTTTGAATGCGAGGAAGAATTTTATAAATGTCAAATTCGGATTTCCCGCATATTTCTACCCCAAAAAACAATTTTTCATCCGGAAAGCATCCATCTGGCGATAATTTTATGCGGAAGAATCGATTACGCACATTTTCTAAGCATGAAAAAATTGTTTTGACCCTGTTTCAGGGTCAAAAATGGAGTTGTTGTAAGAAATTTTTTCGATTTTTGTCGTTTTTAGGCAAAAATCGTATTTTTGCGACTTTTCGCTTCAATACACAATACGCCTTCCCTGAATCAGGGAAGCGTTTTTTCGCTTCGAAAATGTCAAATTCGAATTCCCCGCATTTTTTTTACCGTTAGAGGGGTCATTTCCAGAAAAAATTTTTAAAAATTTTTCACATGGCTGCCCCCTTATTGTGTAGTAGCTCCGAAATTTGGAAATTTTTTGAACAAATCACGCAAAAATATGGTTTTTTGGACCATTCTATCTTTTTTAAACAAAAATTAGCACCAGCATCTCTAGTCTTGATATCATGAAAAAATATTATCTGGCATACTGACACATTGTAAAAGATTAGCAAATGACAAATTCTTTCGTTTGCATGATGCACTTGGACAAAATTTAAGCTTTTCTTCAAGTGTCTCATGCACGCCTAGGTATTTGATAAGAGCTTTTTCAAATATCTTGAAATCACTGTAAGTTTGGGGACACTACACAATAGGGGAGGGGCACCCATGTGAAAATTGTTTTTTGGAAATGACCTCTCTAGGGAGTAAAAAAAACATGTGGGAAATCTGAATTTGACATTTCAATTCAAAAAAATGCTTTCCTGATTCAGGGAAGACGTATTGTGTATTGAAGCGAAAAGTCGCAAAAATGCGATTTTTGTCTAAAAACAACCCCTTTTTTGGGGTAAAAATGTGCGGGGAATCCGAATTTGAAAAAATTCAAAAAAACTGTAAAAATTCGTAAAAAATTGTAAAAATTTGAAATATTCGAAAAAATTGAAAAAATTCGAAAAAATTGTAAAAATTCGAAAAAAATTGACAATTCGTAAAAAAATTATAAAAATTCGAGCAAAATTGTAAAAATCCGAAAAAAATTGAAAATTCGTAAAAAAATTGTAAAAATTCGGAAAAATTTGAAATATTCGAAAAAATTGAAAAAATTGGAAAAAAATTATAAAAATTCGAAAAATTAAAAAAATTTGAGCAAAATTGAAAAAATTCGAAATTGAAAATTTGTAAAAATTAATTTTTTTACTACAGAGTGAGCAAAAAACCGTACTTTTGCGTTTTTTGGTGAAAAATTTTCAACATTTTTTTTCAAAAACCATCTTTAAGGGGTATTTTTTCATGTGAGAAATCGATTGATCGCTTTCTCGCACGACAATACCTCTTATAATTGATTTTTGAAAAGAAGATTTTTCGCCAAAAAACGCAAAAGTACACGATTATTTTGACTCACCCTGTATTTTGTGAAATTTTTTGTCCATCTTTTATTAGGCATATTATAGCATTTTATTTAATAAAAAATATTTTTTGTTTTATGATACAAATAAATTTTTAAAGGTATAAATAAGAAGGAAATACAAGTTTGGCCTAATATAACTGGAAGCGTATAGCAGCAAAACGAAGGCAATTTTTTAATATCTAAACAAATTTGCATAAAAAAATCAAGATCTAGCTCTAATAAGGTCATAGAAACAATTATGATTTTGTAAAAGAAAATATACAAAAGTAGTATCCTAACAACAAGAACGACGACAATTCTTTACCGTTATTTTGACTAGGGATACACAAGTTACATCAAAAAATGGCAATCCTTCACACTGGTCAGAAATAGGATTGTGTCATTTTTTGTAACTTATGCATTCCTCATTTTTACCCTGATTTTCAGATTTTTCGTTTCAATAATACAAAAATTTGAAATTTTGAATGAAAAATCGATCAACAAATTAAACATTTTCAATCAATTTATGATACTTTTAAATATATAAAATGATATTGAATATTAGTTCGAAACAGAGGACAGACCACTTTTCAAAAAAATTTTTTGCAGCTACTACACAATAGGGGGGGGGAACCCAGATGAAAAATTTTCAAAATTTTTTTCTGGAAATGATCCCTCTAGGGGTAAAAACATGCAGGGAAATTTGAATTTGACATTTTCGAATCGAAAAACGCTTCAATGATCCAGAGAAGGCCTGTGTATTGAAGCGAAAAGTCGCAAAAATCGCATTTTTGCGATTTAGGCTTAAACTTAGGCTTAAGCCTAGGCCTAAGCTTAGGTCTAAGATTAAGCCTAAGCCTAGGCTTAGGCTTATAAAATTACTTCAAAAAAGTATCAGTTTTTGAAATCATGTTGATTGCGTCTCCCCAGGGGGAGAGCTCCAAAATTTTTTTTTTCGAAAAGTGGTCTGTCCTCTGTTCCGAACTAGTACATGGAATTGATCAAAATCAGATCACAGAAAATATTCACAATTTTTTAACATGAAAAAAAACAAAGATATGCTAAAGATCACATCAGAAAAAGATCTAAACCAATCACAAAAAAGCACACAACGCTCAATAAAAAATGGATATGTATTCAGAAAAATGAAAATCAAGGCGATGGAATTTTCGCACCGATTGAGATTAAGGCAAAGCAACAAAAAAGAGGAAAAACATGCTATGAAAATGAACAATGCCATAATTGAATATTAAATTCTATCTTGGTCGCTTTTTCTTACGAATTTGCCGAACATTTTGCCGATAGTAGATTTTTTGGCTCTTCCATTCGAACTAAATATGCAATTTTTATTAACAAATAAAAATTGACCCTGATTTTCAGGGCCGTCGGTTAATAACACGAAAAGTTGAGCTTACTCGCTGCCTCCTGAATCAATACTTTCTGATCTTGTCGAGCCGTTAGTCATAAAACGTGTTTGAGTCGGCGAATTTGGGAGTATGGAGTCGCGATGGCCTAGTGATAAACGATCTATGCTCATCGTCGAAGTCATGGGCATCGAGGCCACGCTCATTGAGCGAATTGAGCCATTTTGACTTTCATAGTTAGTATTATCTCGGAGGCGCCCAGACTGGAGCATTATTTGAGGGCTTAGCCATAAAGTGTTAGTATCGTCTAGAGGTCTAAAACAATTCGGGTCAAAAAGGTTTAAAGGACTAGTCGAGTGGGAAAAAAGTTGCCATTTTTTGTTGATATTCGGAAAGTTCATAAAAAATGGAGCATTTTTTGTTTCTACGGCATGTTCTGAACCGTTGTAGTTTTTGAGATAATTGCGTTTGAAATTGTTCATGCTTTTCGTTGTAATACACAAACTTTTTTCAATTTTTTGCTGAAAAATCGATTTTTGCATCGAGTTTTTAAATTTTTATCAAATGAACATTATAGCAATTTTTTATAGCTAAATGAGAAGAACAAAATGACACCAAAATTATCCAATTTAAACATTGTTTTGGGTTATTGAGACGAAAATTCTGATTCAGTGTTTTCGTTTCAATAATCCAAAAGAATGTTCAAATTGGATAATTTTGGTGTCATTTTGTTCGTCTTATTTAGCTATAAAAACTGCTACAATGTTCATTTGATAAAAATTTAAAAAATTGATACAAAAATCGATTTTTCTGCAAAAAATTGAAAAAAGTTTGTGTATTACAACGAAAAGCATGAACAATTTCAAACGCAATTATCTCGAAAACTACAACGATTCAAAAGATGCCGTAGAAACAAAAAATGCTCCACTTTTCATGAACTTTCGGAGTATCAACAAGAATGGCAACTTTTTTCCTACTGGACTGGTCCTTTAACAATTTTTTACAAGATGAGTAAAAAAGTGCATTTATGTGATTTCGGGTTCGAAAAGTTTTTGGGACTGGAAAATTTTTTACTAAAAATGACCCATTTAGGGATAATTTTATGCGGATAGTCGATTGCGCGCATTCCCGAAGCATGAAAACGCTTCTTTGACCCTGATTCAGGGAATGAAGGTGGTATAGTGACACGAAAATCGAAAAATTTTCTATTTTCGCCCGACAAGCATCCATCTGATGGTAATTTAAAAAAATGAAAATTTGAAATTTTATAAAAAAATTAATTTTGTGTGAAAAATTGAATTTTGCGCACATTTTCTAAGCATGAAAAAATTATCTTGACCCTGATTCAGGGAATAAAGTTGATGTACGCGCGAAAAAAGACACTTTTTCAATTTTCGCGTCAATACACCAACCCTATTCCCTGAATCAGGGTTAAGATAATTTTTTCATGCTTAGAAAATGTGCACAATTGGTTCCCCGCATAAAATTACTCTCAGATGGATACTTTCAGGGCGGAAATAGAAATTTTTTTCGATTTTCGCGTCAATACACCAACTCCATTCCCTGGATCAGGATCAAGGAAGAGTTTTCATGCTTCGACAATACTCGAAATCGATTCCTCGCATAGAAAGACCCCCTATAGAGTTATTTTGGTTAAAATTAAAAAATTGGAAATTTCTTGAAAAAATAGCAAAATTCTCTTTTGGAATCACCCTAAGATGATCCTGATTCAGTGAATGAAGTTGGTGTATTGACACGAAAATTGAAAATTTTTCGATTTTCGCGTCAATACACCAAATTCATTCCCTGAGTCAAGATCAGGAAAAAATGTTATTTCTTGGCTTACCGAATATCAACATAAACCAATAAGGCTGACAATTCTATGGGTTCACTAAATTGGTTCAACAGAGGAACCGATCGGAAACCTCCGCGGATGGAGTCGACCGGGAAAACGGCCTGCCCAATAAAGGGATCAGTTTTGGGGCCAACAAAATCCCCATCTTCGACCAAAAATCTCAATAGAGCCATTTCTGGAGCGTGAACAGTGAATTCAAAAGATTGTTCCCATCTAGGGTTAAGACCATTTGAGGCTAAAATTTTTTGCATTAGTATGATCTAGGGGGCCCAACTCTGGGGAGGGGAGGAGTGCTGCACCCCTCAATTCGTATTTGACCAACTTGCACTCCCCCCCCTGCTTGTGCATGTATGTCGCAATAGACGTTGAAAATTTGTTTTGTTGATGTTCATTTTTGGAAATAATGGAACTTCGATTAGGCAAAAGTTTTCGACCCACCCGGGACTCGAACCCGAACTAGGCTCCTGTCTACCATCCAAGTGACTACCATTGTGCTACCGAGACCTACAACTGATGCCCGTTAATTGGTGAATACTTGACGGTGTATTTTATTGATGTTAGTAATCATACATGCACAAGGGGGGATGCTGTAACGTAAACGTGACAATCTGGCAACCCTAGGTATATGCCTTACTTGCTGTATCCGTTCTATAAACAATCGAGTCGCAAGGTAGCCCAACAACTTCGATTTCGACGAAAGGCGAGCAAATTCCCTTAGTCCGATCTTTTCT
>JAQGBS010004215.1:0-10553 GCA_034698545.1 Acrobeloides obliquus
AAAATAGGCTAACACAGGATCAGAAAAGCGTTTTCAAGGTTTTGCGATGCGTGCAATCAATTCCTCGTATAGAAACCTCGTAATAGCCCCGAGATGGGGTATTTTTGAAAAAATTTTGAGAAATAAAATTTTTCGATTTTGGACCACGTTAAACGGAAATAGCCCCGAGATTTGTTTATTAAAGCGAAAATAGGCTAACACAGGATCAGAAAAGCGTTTTCAAGGTTTTGCGATGCGTGCAATCAATTCCTCGTATAGAAACCCCTTTATAGAGTTATATTGGTGAAAAAAAATTTAACAATTTTTTGAAAAAATCAGTCAAAAATCGCAAAAATGTCATTTTTTGGGCCACCTTGTAATTTTCGATTACTTTTATTTGCAAATCTTTGTCGGGTAGTTGGGTAGCTTCCAAAACAAAATTTAGTTTGGGATGAGGCAATCGATATTTTTCAGCGTCCAGCTCGTCACGAACGAATGCGCCAATTGTTGGCGCACCGAATTCAAATGCGCCAACAATTTCATGAAAATTCTCAATGAAGCATATTGTAACAGTATTGAAAAACTTTTGAGGCTCTGCAGTCTTACAAAACGCCTAAAACGGGCACGTTAAAGAGACACTGTCAATAGCTTCGGAAATGACGTATTTTTTACTTTTTTGAATTTCAAAAAATAATGCTCTACAAAGTTGTTCAGAACAAAATTTTGAGCAACTTTAGTTTTTAGGGTTTTTAAAAATTCGCTAATCCCATTGGGCTACGGAGTCAATCGTATACCTTCTAGGAGACATCGTTTTTGGTGCGGTTTTTTTTCAGAATAGGGGTTTCAATACCGTAGAATCAAATGGCGCGGCTAATTTTTGTGCTATTAGTTCTATAAAATTTTCATTGCAATTTGGATTAGTAATGTTGTACATGTTTTGATTTTGCGGGAAAATATTTTTAGCATAAATAAAGCTAACATGATGCTTTATCCATTATCATTGCTTATCAAAAATTGCAATGAAATTTTAGAACTAGCACAAAAATTAGCTGCACCATGGGCACCGTAGTTCAGTGGGATTAGTAAATTTTCAAAAACCCCGAGAACTAAAGTTGCTCAGAATTTTGTCCTGAACAACTTTGTAGGACATCACTTTTTGAAATTCGAAAAAAGCGTCATTTCCGAAGCCATTGACAGTGTCCCTTTAAGATCAAATGAATATCAAAAATGGCCAACCTCGGTAATTAAAGGAAAAATGACGCGTCCATCAATTTGATTCAAATGAATGTTTAGTTTATTTTTCTTGGGATGTGTCCTATATCCGACAGAAATGAAGTCTTTGAAGGCATTGATTGAAAAATTGGTTGGTATTCGTTGCGAGCAATCATGAATAGTCAACTTAATTTTCGCCCAAAAGTCAAAATATTTATATGATTCTTTGTCATACAGAACCTCATTTGAAGCGAAAATCATTATTAGCTCCTCCGCATCAATATATTCTATAAATGATTGATTATATTTTTCGGCACTATAACTTTCGCCACGTTGCCAAAAAACTATAACTTTCGCCACATAACTTTTGCCACATTAACTTTCGCCACGTAACCTTCGCCACGTTCGTTTCAATATACATATTTATCGCAAATCAGGCAACTCAATTAGTCTGAAATTAAATATGTTTATTGACACAAAGTGGCGAAAGTTAGCGTGGCGAGATTCGTGGTGAAAGTTATAGTGTCTATTTTTCGCTTTACAGATATATATTACTTGTAAACAAATCATGAAAGCGTTTTTTTATATTATCATCTCGTAGTATTTCTTCAGCACCATTCATATAAATGGCTTTGAATATAACTCGAACGCCAGCTAATTTAAAAATCTTCACATATCTTTCTTCAAGATGATCGATCTTGTCACGACAAACTGTTTCTACCAAACTATATAGAATTATGTTCTTGAAAACTAAATCTGCTGGAAGCTCTTGCTGATTTGAATCAAATTCGAAGCGAATAGTCTTGTCAGTTGATGATGTGAGTTTCATGCAGGAACGATATTCTGGATCATTAAAAGGAAATTTTGAATTACAAGACAAATAAACAATTCTGTGTTGTTTCAATTGTCTGGATGTTTCAATAATTTTGTTCCATTTTAGACAAATAATTTTATAGTGGTCCAAAGTATCACGTGACAAATAAGCAAAAATATCTTCCCAAATTTCACTGGGAACCATGTTCAATGTTGTCATCTTCCTTAAATTATGTAAGGGGTCATCCAGATATGACGTAATCATGATAGGGGGGAGGCCCTTCTCATAAAAATTGATTACATTAGTGCATTTTTGATGATTACATTGTGAGAGGGGGTAAACCACCAAAAATTTGATTACGTAATATCTGGATGACCCCTAATTTACAGGATGGTTCAAAAAACAATTGCACTTGATTTTTACATGAATTTGGTACAAGAAATATTTTTTCTAAAAATAATCACTATAGGAATAATTTTATTATGGGAATCGATTGTGCGCATCCCCGAAACGCGGAAACACTTTTCTGATCATGATTCATTTTTCTTGACCATGATTTTGGAGAACTTTTTGAAAAAAGTAGCATGTATTTTTTCCCCAATTTGACCCTTTCATGCGATCAAAACCAAAAAATTCTTTCAGATTCGAGTTACCTGAGTCGAAAAATACTCGAGTACAAAAAATCAGCAGATTTTGAACGGGAGGCCGAGCGCTAAAAAAATAGAAATTTATGCCCCTGAGTCAAATATGCAATTAGATTGGCTAGGGTAGGGTTTATCCCACACCTCAAAATGACATGGGACCGCTTTAAATCGGTTAAAAACGGCTCGAAAACGGAAAAGCCACTCCAAAAATGGAACCGGCTTGTTTTTCGCCATTTTTGGGTATCCAAAAATGGTCTATACAGTGAAATCTCGTTAATTGGACCCCCTAGAGGGGTCCAATTAGAGGTACCCAGGCTTAAGCCTAAGCATAGGTACCTCAAAAATGGCGAAAAACAAGTCGGTTCCATTTTGGGGTGATTTGTCATCGTTTTCGAGCCGTTTCAACCGATTTAAAGCGGTTCTATGTCATTTTGAGGAGTGGGGTAAACCCTATCCTTACCATTAGATTATAATTCAATAGACTTGAATTTTAAAATATTTGCTGGGTGTTTGGATAGCGTCCAACGCCTATTTCAGAGTCGGTTGAGGAAAGCGATATTTTTGAGGGCCCAGATTTTCGCGAACAAGACGAGATGCGTCAACAATTTCATCGAAATTCTCATCGCAGGAAGTGATGAAATTTAAGTTCAAACATTTCGAAATCAACAAAAATTTTCGCTTTATGTTTAAGATTCTTCAAAATGATTTTAAATTCTCCCTTTTAGGGTATCGGTAAGCATATGTAAGAGCGCTGTAACCAGTTGTAACGCTCATGTAAGCTCACGTAAGCAGAACGTTGTTACAACGAAATCCCTGTTGTAAATCCTGTTTACATAAGCCTGAATTTCATTAAAGTCGTGTTTATTGACACGATTGGCAAAACATCATACAAAATTTATACGTAAAAAAATTTCAAACGCGGTTACAACGTGTTGTTCTGCTGCTTACATGACCGGATTCTACTTACATGAACATATATAGCGCTTACATGATTCTTACATGGCTGCTTATAACGACAGAGAATTTTATGCTGAACAATTTTGCTAATTTATGTTTGCGTAAAAAATTATTTTCTCCGATCAAAATGCAAAATAAGTTTAAATTCATGCAGGGTTTTCGTTTCAATATACAAAAATTCAAAAATTGAAACTATTTTGCATTTTTGATCGGAAAAAATATTTCTTTACGCAAATTTAAATTAGCAAAGTTGTTCAACATAAAATTCTCTGTCGATTGATACTATTTTTTACGATTTTAAAGCAAAAAATTCAAAAAAGTTTAATTATTACAACGAAAACATGTACACGAATTCATATTTTCAAAAGCATTTATCTCGATGGGGAAAACGATTAGATGATGCCGTAAAAATAAAAAATGCTCCATTTTCATGATCTTTAAGAATATATCATTTTTCATATGATTGTATCTGAGTGGCCTGGTTCTTTAATTCTTGTTTTGTTTGCGAACGCTCGATCCCAGCAACGTGTATGTATGGCTACTTTGGCTCATGCTTAATTTTTTTTAAAGGTACTTTTTCATGGTTCCTACGCATAGGGATGGCCGCCCATTTTAGGATCTCGATAAATTCATATAAAAATCATTCCAAAAACAGTTTAGAATCAAATTCTAGGCTATTAAAAACATAGTAGTAAAAATATCGCATCAAAAAAGCTTTTAACCTCGAGAAAATAGCCTTAGAAAAAGGGTTCAAACAATCTTTGGGCATTTTTTGGGTTCTGTAAGGGAAAAGTATCCCAGGGGAAATTTCATAACGGGAAATTGAGCTCGGATTCGTGTTTTTCACTCTGAAAATACCATATATGTTGAAATTGGAAGTTCAAATAATATTGGATGCGCTAAAAAATCGATTTTTCAAGGTCAAAAATCGAATTTTCAAACTCCATGGAATTGTGTACCTTTTATATCAGAGAGGTTTTGATCGACCTAAGTAATTGCTATTTGTTAACTTTAATGCGAGAACCATCCCAAAAGGAAAATTTGAAGATTGAAAATTGATTTTTGCTTAACCATACACTGATAAGAAAAACATCCGCAATCACTATAAACTAAAATATGTATCACACACATGACATTTAATGAGAAACATTAAAATAAAGCAAGGAAAGGGAGATAACTTTAGTCGTTAGTCTATAAAATTTGTGTTGGTGGAAATGAAAGTTTTTCTGTTAATATTGCTGTTTGCCATTGCCTATAGAGTTTATGCTGATTGCCCGAATGGCACTTTTTCTAATGTAGCTGGTGATAAGTGTTATTTTATTCCAAATGGTACTACAGAATTTGTTCTGGCTGAAATTAATTGTAAAAAACAAAATGGAGAGTTGGCGTCTGTTTTGAACGCTTTTGATAATATGGCTTTAACAGGTAAAAAAGCGTTTTTTTACGCTGTCTGCTGCGCGCAGAAATTTTCTACGATGCGATGTTCCACTGCGCTTAAAGAGGAAAAAGGTGCAGGATATTTTAAAAAATTTCGCCAGTAGACTCAGCTCGCCGAGCGCTTCAAAACAAGTACTATATCTTGAGGGTTTTACCCATGGTCGATTGGCTAATGTGCTCCGCCTTCACTTATATATCGCGGGTTCGATCCTGCTCCCTAAAGTCATTTTTTATTTTGTTGTCAAAATTCATGAAAATTTGTGCATATCCACTTTTTTATGTGGGGAACACGATGACGCTATTATTTTTCCATGAAAACTTTTGAAAAAATGTAAAAAATGATAATATATCTGTCTTTATTTATAGTTATTTTTACATTTTTCCAAAAGTTTTCATGCAAAAATAATAGCGTCATCGTGTTCCCCGCATAAAAAATTTTTTCATGAATTTTGGCAACAAAATATAAAAAAAGACTTTAGGGCGCAGGATCGAACCTGCGTCCTATGAGTGAAGGCTGAGATAGTTAGCCAATAGGACATGGGTCAAACTCCAAAGCATCATGTTATAGTACTTGTTTTGAATCACTCGGCGATATGGGTCGATTGGCATATTTTTTTAAATTTTGATCCTTGTTTCACCTTTTCGGCATTTTTGTGCTGAGCTCAATCTCACTGCGTTGAATTAAACAGTGCATGTATCAGAAACTCATTTTATGGTGTATTAAAATTGGATTATTTAGCAAACGCCAAAAACTTGCTTGGCTCGAACATTACATATGCCTGGCTAGGTGGAAATAATGTCAATAATGGGACATGGATATGGACAGATGGACAGTCTTTTTCATATAAAAATTGGGCTAAAGGTATTATTGTGACCCGTTGATATTTATGTGTAATAGTATTGAGGTTAGGAAATACACGAGAGGTGTGTCTAACTAACACCTATCCGTAGCCAATAGGCTAATGCTCTTGAGTCTTGCACCTCGCTAGTTTCCTGGATTCACCTCTTCGAGGATATAAACAAATCTCATGAGCTATTCCAACCATAGGTCGGCAAGAGGTAGTCTACCCCCTGACCCACGCACTCATGGACCCAAAATTGAGGTGGGACCATCTCATCGGGGCCCCTCCCCCATCTTGCCGACCTATGATTCCAACTCACATAACAGATAAACTGTTACATTATTAATTATTTTTTTAAATTTTTGTTTAAAAAACAATCATTTTCGTTTAGGGAATCCAGACAACGACACAGGTGATAATTGCATGGCGCTAAATCTTTCGAATGGCCTCTGGTATAGCCAAAACTGTTATGACATTAATCCATATATATGTGAGCTTTCTCAAACAAATTGCCAGACTTCTACTTGCCCACCATGTCCTCAAACAACATGTCCACCATGCCAATCACATTGTGAACTTTCTTGCCCTGATAGTTGGGTATACAACTCAAAAACTGGCTATTGTTATAAGGTAAAATTTTTTAATGCTGCCTAAAAGATGCACATTTCCTACAAAAATTGAATCGTTTTAGGTATTTTATAACTATACCTTTATTTCTTTCAGTAATGGTGAATCAGTTTGCGAGCAATATAATGGGCATTTAGCTTCTATTCACAGCAGCGATGAAAATAATTTCATTTACAATACATATGTTACGGAAAAATCTGTTTTTTCGGGAAAATCTTATCAGTTCAGATTTTCCCGGGAAAATCAGATTTTCCCGTAACATATATTTTGATAAACTAAAAATATTTTAAAAGTTTTTAGACCCTCGAAATGTAGTTCCATTCATAGGCTTGTACTATCATTTTGAAAATAACGCTTTCCAATGGGCCGATAATACGCCAGTAAACTATACAAACTTTTATCAGAACGATACAAGTACTGGTTTATATTGTGTCATACAAAGCACAAATGGATGGTATACTCACAATTGTTCTTATTCTTATGGATTTGTGTGCAAAACAAGACCACAAATCTGGCAAAATAATACATTAGAATATAAAATAAAGAACCCTGTTTTTCTTAATATCATTACAGAACTTAATCAGTCAAAACCGCTAAGCTCTAACTCTGGACAAGACCAATGTTCAAGTACATGTCCATCATGTGTGCTAGATAGTTGTACGCCATGTCCAACTCTATCGATATGCAATACGAAATGTCCAGATGGATGGACTTACTATTCAGCTAATAATTATTGTTACATGGTTCGGAAGTTTACTTTACAATGAGCCTGTGTAAAGATCAGAAATTAGCTGCGAGTTTTTACGCAGGAGCATTCTCTCACTTTGATAAATAAACAGCAGTTTAACAGCTGCAAATAGCGCTACTTAAACATACAAAAAAAGTAAATTTAAAAATATTTTTGTCTTCAAATAAACATCATTTTTTGTTTATGGCTTTACAATTATCAAAGAAAAAAGTTTTCCATATGAGTAATTTGCTTTTAGTCATAGATTTTTTTAATTCAAAAGTTCGCAACGATTATACTTTGGAGATACTCCAAACACCTGGATGTGTCACGTCGATATTCCAGCTTTTTGATGTGGCTTTGGGGCTTTAAACCATGCTCTTTCACGCTGTCAGTGTCGATTTTTCATATCCGCTTGTTAAGTTCCGACCGTTTACAGTTGAAAAATTTTCTCAAAATCGAAAAAAATTTCTCCGTTATAAATCGCGATAATTCTTTTGTAAACATTTTATTAGCTACGTAAGAAAGCGTTTTATCAAATTTGTTGGGTGTCTCAATTTTTTGCATAGTTTACTCTGCCCTGTTTTAAGTAGTGCTGTTTGCAGATATTAAATTGCTGTTCATTCATGTAAGTGGGGGAATGATCCTGCTTAAAAGCCGCGCATCTACTGTCTGATCTTTACACAGGCCCAATTACAGGGTGACCCAATAAAAGTGCATTTTTGAGATTTTAAAATTTGCATTTTCTCGGGTAAAATGTATTATTTTTACCTAATTTTTTTTAAACGTAGAGAATTTGATTTTCTACTGTTGGAAGAAAAGAATTAGGTCAAAAGACAACATTTGTCCCAGAAAATGCAAATTTTCGGCAAACATAAAATCTCAAAAATACAATTTTTATTGGGCCACCCTGTATTATGAGTTATAATTTAGATAAATCAAAATTTTTTAAATTTTTCAAGCGCCGAACAAACATGTAAACAATCAAATAGCCATTTAGTATCAATTCATAATGAAAATGAAAATAACTTTTTAAAACGTAAGTCTTTATTGCTCAATAAAAACTACGGAGTGAAGAAACAGACTGTTTGGTTTTTATATGAGTGATTTTTTAAAAACGTGTCCAAATAGGTCTAGCGATAGCTCACAAAATTTCTTAGCGCATGCTGAGTAACTTTAGTTTTCATCACTTTTTATAAAAACCTTTATGTTTCGAAGAAAAACCTTATAAACTTTTTGTTTTTTTGCTCGAACTTTGAGTTTTGATATAACAAAGTTTATAAGATTTTTCTTCAAAACATAAAGGTTTTCATAAAATTGGTGAAACTAAAGTTACTGCGCTAAGGAATTTTTTGAGCTATCGCTCATTTGGACACATTTATTAAAAAATCATGTTTTCGTGTCAATATATCAAACCAATTCAAACGAGGTTGAGACGAATTCGAGACGCCATCTCGAATTAGTCTCGAATTCGATATGTTTAGCGTCTCGAATTAGTGGTAAGTCGAGACGTTTAGTGTCTCGACCACCTGTTCGAGACGTTTAGTGCGCAGCCTTAGTCACTGAATTTGGTCACGGCCTTTGGCCACCGTTTTTAGTTTCGGCCTTTGGTCACACAGGCCTTTGATCACCGCGATTGGTCAACGATAATTTTTTCGTTTTTAGCTGAAAATGTTCAGAAAATGAAAATTTTGGTCTCGGTGACCAAAGGCCAGTGACCAATTGTTTGGTGGCCAAAATCCAGTGACCAAAGGCCGTAATCGTGACTGATAACCAAAGGCCTAGTGCCTATGTAAATTTACAATGTACAGGGTGTTCAATCATTTATTCCCTACTTTCAAAAATTGCCAAAAATCGAGTTTAAATCCATTTCAGTCGCCGATGTCTCATGTCCAATTCGAAAAATTTTCACTTTGGTGAATTATAAATTAGATGAATTTTTTATTTTATCAATTTTCTTATCTGTGAACTTTTTAAATCAAATTATACTAATTTATAGAATTCATTGCAACTCTTTATCCTTTTTGGATTGGATTAAGCTATAATTTGGAGTTTTCCAACTTTACCTGGACGGACAATACGCCATATGATTATAGCTATTGGGATAATGGGCAACCAGACATTACTTCTAATTACTATTGTGTTTTTAATTACGGGTTTGACGTTGACGATATCTTTGTTTGGCGTACTTATCTATGCTATGAAAATTATCCATTTGTATGCAAAAAACCTCCAAATTTTTAATTATACCATTTAACAAATTGTATCAATATAAAATAAGCATATACTTGCAATGTTCGCTTTTTGCCTTTAAAACATTACACGCGACACTTTTCTTCAAATGGGCGACATTTGTTTCCTTTCTTCACTGTATTTCTTCTTATGGTACTAGTTCTTCTTATAGTAGTGCGCCTTTTGTTGAACTTATAGGCCGTGGGTTCGAATCCCGGCCCGAAATTAAAGTTTTCCGATTTTCATGAAAATTTTTGCATATCTCTATTTTTGTCTCTAAAACACTTTGCAATACTTTTTTCGGCCATTAAATACTTACTAGAGCTGTATAGTAATGGTGATTTTAACTAATATTCGGTTTAACAAAACCAACCTTACAGCTCCAGCAAGTATTTTAAAAAAGTATTGCAAAGTGTTTTAGAGACCAAATAGAGATATGCAAAAATTTTCATAAAAATCGGAAAACTTTAATTTCGGGCCGGGATTCGAACACGCGACCTATAAACTCAATACCAGGCTGCCACTGGACATGAGATTCTGTAGCTTCTGTGTACAATATGGTATGAGTTTTACTCGTCTCGATGTGACGAGCCTAATGGAATTACTCGTTTTTTAAATTCCAGTCATCTCCAATTTTTGCTAAAAAAAACACTGCTGTGGTTCGACTCCTCTCACCAAATTTTTTTCTTACCACGATGGCCCACATACTGGCACTTGTTCATCACTCTTTATCACTACTCACTTATGATATGTAGCAGGGCTGAGTTGAAACAAGTCCGATAACCAGAACAGCAAAATTGGCCAGAACTGTGTGGAACCGGAACAAATTCTCGAATTTTTAAAACCCAATTTTTATGAATTTTTCCCCAAAAACCAAGGCCGCCAAAAAATGAATTATTGAACCTAAACGTGAACAAAATGGGCAAATAAT
The DNA here is from genome assembly GCA_034698545.1 of Acrobeloides obliquus. NCBI lineage: Eukaryota > Metazoa > Nematoda > Chromadorea > Rhabditida > Cephalobidae > Acrobeloides > Acrobeloides obliquus. Next base: position 10,403 of record JAQGBS010004215.1, read on the forward strand.
ATAAAAAAATTTTGAAGCTGTACGGCCTGGGGGGGGCGCACTTAACGTGACTCCAAAGGCCGAAGTAGAAAAACGTTAAAAAATTTTATAGAAACACATCCCCTAGGGGTAAAAATTGACGCGGAACACGCTGGTGCTATTATTTTCACTC
>JAQGBS010004216.1:0-10553 GCA_034698545.1 Acrobeloides obliquus
TTGGATTGTCTATGCCTAGATATTGTTTATTTGGGGATAGTGTTAACACAGCTTCAAGAATGGAAAGCAGTGGAAAATGTAAGCTCTTGTCCACCCCAGAATTTTAAGTACATCATTTTCTAGCCGGTAAAATCCAACTTTCTTATGCAGCGAATCATTTCCTTACCAACTTTGTTGGTGGGTATGTTACTCAATTGAGAGGAGAAGTTATTATAAAAGTAAGATTTGTATAATCAATTTCATGGATAAGAGAACAAAAGTGTCGAGTACAAAGTTCAAAGGTTAGAGAAGGAGGTCGTTCGATCTGACAAGTTAAACAACGTTGAGGCAGTTTGATTCCACTAAGGCTAAACTTTTAATTTTAAGAAAATTTTTATATAAGCCCCTAAATTCGACTATGATCATTTTTGCGTATCTTTTTTAAAATTTTTTCCATGATAGAAAAATGACTTCTTGCCAGATCGGACGTCGTTTTCTATCTACTGTCTAGTGATGTCCCGTTTGCAGTTTCGGTTCCTGATGTGGAACCGGAACTGCAAAAAACCTTTGGGTGGAACTGGAACCGGAACTTTTAAAAGATTTTTGTGTGGGACCGAAACAATTCGGGCCATCACTGCACTGTGCTATTTAGGCGACTCTTTTTTGAAGCTTGCTATGAAAAGAGTTATATCATAAATTTTGTAGGGAAAAGGAGTAATGGAAACTCATTGGCTTCTTGGACATGAGTCTGATCCAAATGTTCAAAGAATGCTTCGCGAAATGGAAAAAGATCTTCATGAACAAACTGGTCCGATTGATTTATAAAAAATTGATAAAATTTTTGTGAATTATGTCATTTTTGTTTTCTTATTTTTGATCTCAACTATTTGTGTTTGTTTACTTTTACGCTGAGAAAAATGAAATCATGGTGTATGAAAATAGAGAAAACAACGCAAAACGCTCGCTTCATTCGTATCGTTCCATCCTCTTAGTTGAATTAGAGCCTATGACTTTTTTATTATCGGAAGCAACTGTATATAAAGTTTTCGGACCCGATTGATTCTCGAGTCCGGACTTCCTAGCTACGGTTCAAGTGCACTATCATTGTGCTACCGAGATCTATAACTGATGCACGTTAATTGATGAATACTTGATGGTGTATTTTCCACTACTCACACTACCGATATGTAATCCCTACGTTCGTCTGTGTGAGTAGTGGAAAATACACTATCAAGTATTCACCAATTAACGAGCATTGATTATAGATCTCGGTAGCACAATGGTAGTGCACTTAGACGGTAGCCAGGAGGTCCGGGTTCGAGAACCGATCGGGCTCAAAAACTTTTGTCTGATTTCAAAAATTTCCTAGATTTTCACGTTCTCGGCGTGGTTTAATCCGAGCCATAGGTCGGCAAGGGGGGGGGGGAGGGGAGCCTTCTCCCTGACCCACGCACGCACAGATCTAAAATTGAGGGGGGACCACGCATAAACCTCGTCGAACATTCACCAATTAACGTATGAGGTAGATAAAAATTGGGTATCAGAAGACTAAAAAAAGGTCGTTTTTTTGGTGGAGGTGGTGGGGGACCACTCATCGGGGATCCCCTCCCCCCCCCCACCTTGTCGACCTATGATCCGAGCTTCAAAAAATACCAAAAATGTATATAATCACATATCATTTCACAGACACAATGGAATTTATTAGTAACACCTTTGGTGCTTCAATTAAAAATCATATAAAACATTTTCAATAAAAAATCTAATAAAATGAGATTAGAAGCTGTATAAAATCAAATTTGTGCATACTATGGCTAGATAAGGAATGTTAAGTGGGCTGTTGGGCTTTTTATAAGATAGATCAGAAGATCATGTTCATATGAGATCTTTGGATGCAAGTTCCCCTGGTTCTCGACACTTGGCGTTGACTAAACTCGGCAAAAAAATTTTATTTTCTTCCGGAAATTACCCATTTCGGGGTAATTTTATACGAAAAATCCATTGCGCGCACTCACGCAGGCTAGAAACCGTAGAAAAATAGTAAAAATTCGCGAAAAACTACCACACAGAGATGCATGAGGGGATATTTATTCATTTCTCGAAAAAATCAAATTGCATCCCCATGCATCCCTGCGTGGTCGTTTTTGGCAAATTTTCACCATTTTTTTGCGGTTTTTAGGTTACGGAAATCTCGTAATTGATTTTTCGTATAAAATTTACTCCTAAATAGGTAATCTCTAGAAGAAAATAAACAATTTTTTGCCAAGTTTAGTCAACGTTAAGTGGCGGCAACCAGGGGAACTTGCTCCGATCTTTGATATATTATAGACTTCAGATCTCTTTAAGGTAGAATCACAAAAGTTGATTTTTAAAATATACCATAAGCATGGTTGATAACATGCATGTGTTTTCTATTTTTGCTTATTTTTGGATGCTTTTTGCAAGGCTCTTAGCATATGTAAGTTAATATTTTTGTCATGATTGCATAAGCAATCCTTCAATCCAATGCATTAGACAGGATTTGGTCATGGCAAGATGGGAGGGGGGATGGTTTCAAGGGAAAATTGAATTTTATACAATATTCTAGGCACCCGTCCATGTAAAAATGGGTATGTTGTTTCCCACAAATATTTCATCCGGTGTCGCCTTCAACAATTCAGCAGGAGCTGCTCTGATAGCCATTGATAGAATCTATCAAGAAAATTTGCTTCCAACCGGTTCAACTATAGAGTATAAGGCTTTATACAAAAAAGATTCAAGAGCATTGATTTAGATTGTTTTATAAAATCGAAGAATGCATTGGAAAAACTAGTATAGGTTATGCACTTGAATTTGCAGCACAAAACCTCTATGATGTTATTGTTGGTAGCCCGTCTTGTATCAACGGTAATGAATGTCCGGTTCCATAAACCTTCTCAGCGGTCCGTGAGGTCTCGCCGCAAGATCTCGCCGCGAGATCGTTTCTAAAACCAGTGTCAGTAACGGATCTAGGGCTCAAATTTTGTTCGGCTCTAATTCGGCTCTAAATTGAGCTTTACGAAATTTGAGCCATATGAAATTTGAGCTATTGAAATTTGAGTCATATGAAATTTGAACTACAGTCAAACCTTATTAAACGTACCCCCTCCCCTGAAGCCAGATTCTGAATTCTGAATCAAATTTTGAATTCCGATTCTGGGGCCCGTTGCTTAGTTCCGAAACCGGAAGTTGGGTCCCGGAATCGGAAGTTGGAACCGGAGATCGGAAGTAAAAGCTTCCGGTTCCAATTTAGTGCAAATTTTCCAAATCGAAAGTTTTTACTCCTGATCTTCGGTTCCAACTTTCGGTTCCGGGATCCGACTTCCGGAACTAAGCAACGGGCCCCTAGATTCAAATTCTTGATTCTGAATCCGGATTCTAGATTCGATTTCTGAATCTGGATTCTGAATCCAAATTCTGAATCTAGAATCCGAATTCAGGATCCAGATTGAGAATCAAAATCTGGAATTCAATTTCTGAATTCGAATCCATAATCGGAATCCGGATTCAGGATCAGAATCCAGATTCAGAATCCGAATTCAGAATATTATTGCCAAAAAAATATTTGCGTAGCTCAAAATTCATTTGACTTAATTTTGAGCCAGACGAAATTTGAGCCAAATGAATTTTGAGCTATTGAAATTTGAGCCATATGAAAACTTGAGCCATATGAATTTTGAGCTATAAGACCCATGTCCGCTGGAATACAATCCAATCATTAACTTCGAACATAACTCATATTTTCATGTCAATATCCAGACTTTTTCGAAACATCGGAGTCTCAAAAATGTAACCTTATTTTAAAATGTTGGTGTTTGCTTATAGAGTCGATTTTTGACGAAATTTTTGATCTTCCTGTGTTTTTTTAGATGCTGAATACGAATTTGGCATTATTTTTTGTCCTAGACCTTGGGAATATGATCAAAAATGCCTTTTAAAGAAAAACCGTTTTTGGGTATTTCACTCGTAGGTCCCAAACACGAAGTTGTATCCAGAGGGTTTCGAAAAAGTATGAATATTGACACGAAAACATAAGTTGCATTCAAAACGACTGATTGGATCGTATTCAGCATACACTTTTGCATGGTACTGAAAAAATTTTTCATTAAAAACAAGCGACAAATGTCGAAATTTAATGCATTTTTGAGCCGCCGGTACTTATGGTACAACCCAATACATTTTCACCTTTTTTCACCAAATTTTAGGCAATGAACTACAAGGTGATGTGGCGACTTTCTACAATGTGAACCTGCTTTTGTGGGGTGCAACTACACATAGCATACTTCTCGGATCATATTATCCAACCGCACTTGGTGCCATTGACACCTACCAAGAGTGAGCCAATACTTTAAAAAATTTAAAATATGTCCTGCAGTACAGGGATAAATAAAAGTCAGATCGAAAAAATGACTTTAAATTTATGCTCATCGATCTAAAAATGGGTCGTATATGTTGATTTCAACGAAACTAGAAAAACTTTTTTACTGTATCCTCCATCGATTTAGATTTTCGAGATAATGCCTCTTATCACCTAAACGCCCGATTGATACAAGGATCTATATGACCGTTTTGAGGCATGCTGAACACGATGATAAAAGTTGTGGTCGCTGAGGTCTCAAATCGCTTTCTAATTGGAGTTATGGCCAATTTAAAAAAAGCCAATTGAAATTGAAATCTTCTTCCCCAGAATTAATTGGTTTGAAAAGACGTTTCTCCATTTTCAAGCCTTGGTGGTGCAGTGACAAAGCAGCGGCTTCGTGGTCACAAGGCCGTGGGTTTCGAATCCCGTTAAGAGCCACTTTGGCTCCAAGCGGGATTCTAAACCCACGACCTTGTGGCCACGAAACCACTGCTTTGTCACTGCACCACCGAGGCTTGAAAATGAAGAAACGTCTTATTAAACCAAGTAATTCTGAGGAAAACGATTTCCCCAGAATTCTTCGGATAAATCCGGAAAAATCTGGATTTATCCAATTTCCCAGGATCCAGATAGTTCCGGATAATTCTTTTCCCAACCCTGGTGTTCAGCATGCCTCAAAACGGTCATATGCATCGTTGTATCAATCGGGCGTTTAGGTGGTAAAGGACTACTTACTCCGAAAAAAGTTGCCATAATTTGAACATATTCGGAAGTTCATGAAAAATGGAGCAAAAAAAATAATCGGAATTTTTTCGAAAAATTCCGATTATTTTCTTGTCAATAAACAACTTTTGATTAAATCAAGGATTGGAGACCTGGGTTCATGTTTTCGTTGTAATAAATAATCTAAACAAGCAATTATCTTCAAAACTAAAACAATTCAGAGGGTGCCGTAAAAACAAAAAATGCTTCATTTTTCATGAATTTCCGAATAGGTACAAATCATGGTAACTTTTTTTCGAGTGGATTGGTCTTTTAACCTTTAGTTCTGCAAAGGCACTTCAAATGATGATGATAAAATTTTCATGGGACATGTTTTCACTGATTTATACACAAGAAGAAAGCTGTAGTTATTTTGTTGAAGAACTTGACGTAAGTGGATAAAATAAGATAAAAAATAAAAGATTTGGAGCTACTACACTAGGAGAGCCACCCGAAAAATTTTCGAAATTTTTTTTAAAACTGACACCTCCAGGAGTAAAACATGCAGGAAATCCGAATTTGACATTTGCGAAACAAATTCAGGAAAGACTTGTGTATTGAAGCGAAAAGTCGCAAAAATGCGATTTCTTGACTTCTCGCTTCAATACACAGGCATTCCCTGAGTCAGAGAAATGTTTTTCGCTTCAAAAATGTCAAATTCAGATTCTCCTCACGTTTTCACCTTTAAGGTGTCATTCTCAGAAAAAAATTTTCGAAAATTTTTTTATGTGTGTAGCCCCCTATTATTTAGTAGCTCAAAAAGGGACAAAATGGAAAATGATAAAATTTAAAAAATTTTAAACTAATTTTTGTATGCATTTTCATAAAAAGATTACCTTCGGATTCGTGTTTCTCACATCGAAAAATCCCTAAGCAAAATTTTTTAAGAATTTTGACTGAATAGAAGAGAATTTGATCTGAGCGGGATCGAGCTCTATATCGTCTGAGCGAAAAGCGAGAAATTAACCACTTTGCTATGGGTCATCCAATTTTTTGCACACAGTTGGAAAGGACTATATCTAACATTTTAGACACTGACAACAAGCTCAAATAAAGTTCGCATTGCCTTTAAGAAACCTATAATGAATTTTATTAATGATGATGTTACGTTTATATTAGACCAGATCAAGTTGAATTCTAGAAGTAGGGACTAAATGCTTTTTGTGTACTAACGGAGTCCAAAAAATTGGATCTTGGAGCGATTTTTTTCAAATTTTTTCAAGTTGTTGTTTAACTTTATCCAAAATAACTGTATATGGGGCTTTTATATACAAGAAATATTTATGCGTATTGCCGAATCTTGAAAATGCTTCCCTGCCTATGATTCAAGGAAGAGGCGTATGTATTGAAACGAAAATAAGCTAATTCAGAATCAGGGAAGCGTTTTCAAGGTCGAATTTCTTCCAATTTTTGCAAAAAACGCCGTAAAAAATATGAAACATTTCACTATTATGTAATTTCAGTCGTCGTTTTGTGTATGGAAAATATGAACATATATCGAAATTTTGCTGATGCTGTGCACAAAGCCGGTATGGACACTGACGAATATGTGTATATACTGAAAACTAGTGTTAAAAGATTAGGTAATAAAAATGTTACTAACGACATATTTTTTAACTCGCCTGGACATGTAATCACAGATATCCTTTTGTCTGCCTCTGTGCCACATGAACCCGCAGGGGCTTTGTTAATGTCATACTAACTGATCCAGTAAATGAAAACTTTTCAGTGGCGCAAACAAGGCTTCGGTTGGGGGGGGAGGGGTCTCGAAAAATTTTCAAAAGTTTACTTTAGTCTCTTTATGTTTTTTTGAAAATTTTCTAAATTTTAGGGGGATAATAAAAGGCGATCAAGCTAAATTTTTTGCATCCCACTTCAATACATATTTTAGCAGATCTAGAAACAAATCCAATCTACGGTAATGATCCATCAGCTAAACTTGTTTCTTCTAAAACATTTTTGGTATACCTACTTAATCTTAAATTTGTATTTAAAAAATATTTAGCTAACAATCGATAATGGAAATTCCGATATAACAGCATTTAATACAAAAGTTATGGAGAGGATGGCTGATCCTCCATTTAATTGTTCTACATGTAAAGATATGTATCAGGTAAAAAATATAGTTTTAAATGTTGTACCTAGTGACATAACTGGGAAGGGGGGAGGGAGGAAAGCGGGCATTGCATCCCACTCCCTAATTCGGCCTAAAATCCAAAGCCCCATGTTTTGGACGGCAGAGGGTAAGCCAAAAATCGTAAGGATCACTCTTATGATTTTTGATGCAAAACAAAAATTTGTTAAGATCCAATCTCCTATGAAATATATCAGAATAATCCAATAAATTTTTTAGGCTTCTGATTTTGCCCCAACTCTGCATGATACTATCTATCTTTATGCCTATGCTCTATCAAATGCTATCAACAAAAGTGGTACCAGTAGTGTAGTACACAATGGGACTTATGTTGCCGCGGATAATGACTTCAATGCAGATAACCATATGCGGTATTATGGCGAGGTCCGCAGGTCAGTGTATGGATGGGTGATTTTGTGTTGTTTAAGAACTTTGAAATAATTTTATTCACAACTTGAGTTATTAGCAACCGAACAGCCGACTCCCAGAGCTAGTCAGGAGTTAGCAAAAGGTGTTTTTCGTGACGCTTGTTCGTTTGCTAAAGATTTGCGAAAGGTACAAATAAGTGCGAACATATGGGGTCATCCAGATATTACGTAATCAACTTTTTGGTGGTTTACCCTCCCCCCCCCCGTCCAACATGATTACATAATATTTGGATGACCCCATATTACATTTATTACAAAATCACCAGCCACACTTGGACCTCTCCCGAATTAAAGAAATGAATAAATTTACCTAATGATACCCCTTATATTTTTGCCTAAATTTTGATCTTTTATCAAAATTTCATATTTTTCCAACAAAAATGTTCATTACTTTAATTTTTCACTAAAAAAATCCAGCTATATTTATTCAATTACAGTTACTGGTGTAAATGGGAATATTAAAATGGGTCGATTTGGTTTCAGAAATGCTAACTATTTAATTTCGAGTTATAATGATGCCGGAAAACTTGTTTCATATCTTTCATTTCAATTATATCAATACATTAATAATATTACAGGGAGCACGGTCAGCGACGTTGTAAGTTTATTGATGATGGGGCAGAATCGTGATTGACACTTCTCAAAGTCGAAATTAGTGACAAGACATTCAGTAACTATGATGGTATAGTGGATCGGTGCGCTGCCAAGGAGTTCGGCATCACTGGTTTAACAAGGGATGTACAAAAGATTTTACAGGAAGCTATCATCGATCAGTGGCGATCAGGATGAGATTTGGCAAGGGAAATCGTCTAGTCAGAAGAGGGGTCGAATTCGAGGCATGAGACCCTTAGATCACCGACCTCCATTGTATCTGCCCCTAGAGCCATTTCCTTGCGGGCCATGACCTCAATTAATCTGGATCCTTGAATAAAACCCCATGTACCTGAGAATCTGGCACCGGCCTGGGTCCCGAGACTGGAACATTCACAGGACCAAATGAAACGCCCAGCCTCAGAACGATCTTTCGAAAACCATTACTTTTTAGAACACAACAAAACTCTTCACAAATCCTACCACTTCTATTTGGGCAAAACATGGTGGCGTTCAACCTACGTCGACACCAAAATGTGGTTTTGATGGACTAGGATGCCCAATTGATGTTTTTGTTGAATATCGAGGCGTATTCATAGCTGTCATCATTGTAGGATGCGCCATCGCTATTGGCTTAATGTATGGGGCTTATATGATCTATCGGTAAAAAGAAGACTCTTTGTTATTATAGCCAATTTATTTTATAGGGTAAAACAGAGAAATCTAGCACAACAAAATCTTTTATGGCAAATAAATTCTGCCAATTTGAAGTTACTTATTGCCAAGGTAAAAAAGAGTATACATGAAGGAGGTAGCATATCCAGAATCCAATTTCGAGGAAGGGGGACGAGGATGGAAAAAATTTTGATCCTAATTTTTAGAAAGAAACTGAGAGTACAAGAAGCATGCGTTCCATGCAATCTAGCATGCGTTCTTTGCATTCATTTTCAAATACATCCTCATCGCAATATTCCATTGCTAGTAAAAACTTGCAAAGTTTGCCCATTTACATATATCGGCAAGAAAAGGTCATCGGAATCAAACATGAAGCCGCAGAAAAGATGGATGAAAGTGGCATGGCCGAGCTACGTCAAGTATTAAAAAACGTAACTTTTGCTTAAAGTTTGGCATTTCCAGATGAGAACACTGGACCATGATAATATCAATCGCTTTATTGGTTTGTCCATTGATGGTCCGGCGATAATTTCGGTGTGGAAATATTGTTCACGAGGCAATCTTCAAGATATCATGTCAACTTCGACGATTACTATGGATGGATTTTTTATCTACTCAATAATAAGAGATCTTGCTGAAGTAGGAACAGTAGTCGAAAATGGCCTCATTTTCGACCACTGAGTAAACAACAATCAAAATTGGGATCTTCTCCCTTGGAGCTCATCGGACCTCTCACCAGGAAGAGTGTGGACAGTCCCTCGAAGGGCAGGGGGATTGAAGTCTGGGTCTCTGGTTAAAGATACCTTATCTAAAGACACAAATCCTCTATTTAGGGTCTAAATTACATCCATAAAACGTTTCTCGGAATACATGGAAATTTAAAATCAACAAATTGTCTTGTTGATGATCGATGGCAGGTCAAAATTTCTGAATTTGGACTCACTGGAATTCGCCGCTTGGAAAAACGATCTGCAGCTGGTTTGCCAAAATTTTGTCTAAAGGTCTATAAATTTTGTCAGTTTTAGATCGTCTTTGGACAGCACCAGAACTTTTACGAATGGATTCTCGTCTTGGAACTCAACCAGCCGATGTCTATAGTTTTGCTATAATTTGCTCGGAAGTCGTAAACATGAAAAAGGCCTGGGAGACATCTGACCGAGCAGAGTGTGATCCAGAAGGTATCGAATGATTAGTCATAAGTGGATCGGGTAGATGTTTGATCACGTGACTTTGTGGCTAAGTGGTAGAGTACTGTCTCAGCACGCCAGAGGTCGCAGATCAAGTCCTCCTAGTTCAACAAGATTTAGCGTATATTGAAAACTGTTGAAGGTTCTGTTATCCAGTCGAAAAAAAATCTCTCTCAATCGTGACAGGTTTTAAACAATTAATACTTCATTACTTTTAGAAATCATCCGGTTGGTCCAAAAAGATAGCAGAAGACCTTTTAGACCGGTTATTCAACCAGTGGCAACAGATTTGAGCCCTGCTATTGTATGAACTTCAAGTTTTCGTTGTAATAAAAAAGTGAGAATATAAATTTAGCTTCATATCATCAAGGATTCTTGGAGTGATATACCATCAGAAAGGCCAAAAATTGAGACTATTAAGA
>JAQGBS010004217.1:0-10553 GCA_034698545.1 Acrobeloides obliquus
ATTTTTTGACCCCCGGAAAATTTTTTCAGAATTTTTCGATGCGCGCAATCGATTTTTCGCATAAAATTACCCCTAAAAAGTCACTTGTTAAAAAAATTTTCTACTCGACCATACTTTACACCCCCCCCTTTAAGGTCATATCTCGGTTAATTTAAACCTGATTGGGCTGAGAGATAGCTCATTGAATTCCTGAGATCATGGCGAACAACTTTGTAGAACGTAACTTTTTATGAAAAAATTAAAATTCTGGCATTTTTCTAACTTCGACTTATGATCCTGTTAAGTGACTACCTTAAAGTGCAGTTGCTCCCATTGGTCGAGAAGCATAAAATTTTTGAATTTTTATTGAAAATCAGGATCATATAAGAAACGTTGCGACGGGAAGTCGTGCTACATCAAAAACGATTTCGTTTCGACGATTCCGTTGCAACGCGCTCTTACATGAGCGTTGCAACCGGTCATAAAAAGTCCCTTTATTAGAGGCTCATTTGTTTACAATTTTAGACACTTAGGAGGTTGGATAAGTTAAAAACTGAATTAGATGAAGCTAAAGCAGAACAAGCTAAAGCAAAACAAGCTAAAGAAATGCAAAAAGCAACGCTTAAACAAGAAATGAGTAATAAAATAAGTCATAAATTATTATGTATAAGAAATTTTACACAACTATCGCCAATTCCTAACGATAGCTTGCACGAGAGTCTGAGAATTATTTCTACGAATCAATATCGACCATACAATGAACAATGTTCTTCACAAGGCGAAAAAGTTCAGGAAAGAAATACTAGAAAAGATTGTGAACGAAAGGTTGATGCAGAAGTTGAAACACCGCTTCCAGAACGCAATTTCGACCAAGTAAATTCTGTACCTCCGTTAATCTTTTTAACTTTAATTCAAGGATTTCATCAAAAATTGTCTCAACTTTCACATTTTTCAACAAAAACGCCCCAGAAATTTTTTAAAACCAAAAATCGAAAATTTCTGAGCATTTTCAGCTTTAAAAAGTGATTGTCAATAAAAAGTTTCCGATCCTATCGGCGCAAAAAACATAAAGGGGACCAAGGCGATTTTGTAATTTTTTGAAAAAATCGAAAAAAATCACCTTTGTCCCCTTATGTTTTTGTCCAAAATGCTCGAAAAAAACATGAGAAGGGACCAAGGTGATTTTTGAAAATGTTAATGTTTTTAGGAGGTAAGCCAAAATCTAATGGTTGTTAACATGGGGGGATCTAAAAAAGGAATATTATTATTTGAAAATACGATTTTTTGCAAACAAAAATTATGGATTACCCCAAAGTCAGTACAAAACTTCATTTTAGCAAAATAAAAAAAGCGGGTCATTCCCTCAAGCAAACGATGAAGAGATTGAACGTCTTAGAAAACGAAAACGAGAGGCATCGATAAGATCAAGGAACAATAAAAAGCAGCTAATTTTGACCCTAAGCATGGTAAGTATTTGATTAACATATGTTTATGGATAATTTAATTTTATAGCAAGTACAAGATCTAAAAGCCCGCAATATAGAACTTGAAGGAATAAAAAAGATGTGGGAAGCTAGAAATTTGGAGCTCGAGAATCGGAGCAAAGTTATAATCAATGAACAAAATGTATTAATCCAAGAGGTATGTAGCGCATAATTGTTAAATCCTCAAAAGGGACCAAGGTAATTTTTGAAAATTTTAACGTTTTTAGGAGGTAAGCCAACATCTAATGGTTGTTAACATAGGGGGATCCACAAATAAGATTTTTTGCAAACGTAAATTATGGATGGCCCCAAAGTCAGTACAAAACTTCATTTTAGCAAAATAAAGAAAGCGGGTCATTCCCTCAAGCAAACAATGAAGAGATTGAACGTCATAGAATTCGAAACATACATGGCCAAGTGGTGATAATTTTTTCCGAAAAAAGGCACAACCCTCTTTTTTCAGAAAAAAACAAAGTAAAATAAAAATTTTTCAAATTTAAATTATATATCGTTCAAGAATCAACCTTTATTGAAAATCAGGCAACTTTTTCACGTGTAGTAAAATAATTTTCTTTCTTATAATAATAAATCATAAAAACAATACAAGGGTTGTGCCAGGGTCACAGTAGCGTAACCAGAATTCAAGAATGGGGAGGGGGGGGGGGGGAATCTTTTCAAAAAAATTTTTTACCTTAGTCCCCCTTATGTTTTTTTCGAATATTTTTCAGAAATTTGGGCAAAAATATAAGGGGGACCGAAGCAATTTTTCGAGTTTTTAAAAAATTTCAAAAATCAGTTTAATCCCTATTTGTCAAAAAAATAGGAAATTTTGGTCATTTTTGGTGAAAAATCATACAGGTCGGTGCAAAAGTTCTGACCATTAGTGTTTATTACTGAAGGGCATTGCGAGACCTTTCAGGAATACCCCCATCATGGATCTATGAATAGAAGTTCCTGAGGAGATCGGTAGTACTGGTAATACCAGTACTACCAATACTATCGAAGTATCGATAGTATTGGTAGTTTTGCACCGACCTGTAATGGAGGACCATTATGATTTTTGAAAAAATTTTTCAACAAATTTCGAGAAAAGAGGGGGGAACCATTAGTCGACCAAGTGGCGTTTCCACTAAGTGACGCAGTCGACGAAAAACGGTACACGGAAAAAATGATATCTTTGAAAAGGTTATGAAAATTTGAGCATTTTTTGTTTTTACGGCATGTTCTAAATCGTTTTCCCCATCGAGATAAATGCATTAGAAAATATGAATTCGTGTACATGTCATCGTTGTAATAATCAAACTTTTTTGAATTTTTTGAGAAAAAATTTTTAAAAAAACCCCATTTTTCATGAACTTTCCGAATATCAACAAAAATGGCAACTTTTTTCTACTGTAGTACTTTAAGTGGACTCGTTAATCCTTAGAAGTACCCATTAATCTGTTGGAATCTCAGTCTTTTAGTCTCCAAACGACAATAATCAATTACAACCGTTTCATGGATTTTGTGAGCAGACTCGTTCAACTGTCGAAGGAACTTTTTATCACACAAATGCTTCAAATCCAACAGTTTCTCGTGCGATTTCACATCCAACTTTCAGCGTACCGATGAATTCAAAGGTTTATCTACCACAAAATCAATATACATCATGGGGATGTTCTCAATTTGTGCAACCTTATCTTGCATATGGAATGTCAGATAGGGTTGTTGGCGATTCTGGCCAGGATCAAGTAGGGCGTATTTATTTTGCGTTTTAGGGGGGGGAAGGGCTGAAAGGCAAACATTTTCTTTAGAGGGGGCACAGCGCGAGGGGGTTTTAAGACCCCCCCCCCCCCCATCCATCTATGCAAGTAAATAGTCCAAAAGTTTTACTAATCCTGAATGAACCGTAAGAATACAAAAAAATGGGGGGGGGGGTGGGATCGAATTCAAAGAAATTTAATAAGGACGATCAAAAACATAAGGGCAAGAGGAAAAATTTTTCACTTTTGCCAGGGAGTTTGGTCTTATTCTATGGTAAAATAAGATTACTACTCAAAATCCCAAATCTCAAAATGGATTCGGATTCTGGAGTGATCCTTTAAGAAAAATTTGAAGCTACTTCGGCTCTTACCCCATTGAACGTGGTCTAAAATCGAAAATTTTATTTTTCGAAATTTTTCTCAAAAATGGCCCTATTAGGGGAACTTTCGAAAAAGCTAATATGCAAAAATTCAATTTTCTAAAAAATGGAAGCGTTTTTACGCAAAAATAACATCGCTAACGTGTTTCCCGCATAAAAGTTACTCTGGCTCATTTTTGAGAAAATTTCGAAAAATAAAATTTTTCGATTTTAGACTACGTTCAATCAGGGGTATAAGAGCCGAAGTAGCTCCAGCAATTTTTCCTTATCCAAAATCCCACCCTTACCAGGGTGTCTAGCCGAGGGAGCTGACTTAGTGAGCTATGGTCTTGATCCTAAGTGATTTTGATAAATGAGTTGACGTTGGAAAGTCATCACAAAACCTCATTATAGCAAAATGAAGAACGTGGATCATGCCCTCAAGCAAACGATGAAGAAATTGAACGCCGTAGAGAGCGAAACCGAAAAGCAACGCAAAAATCAAGGGAAACGAAAAAGAAGCTAATTTTTGACCTACACATGGTAAGTATTTGATTAACATGGGTTTATGGATAATTTAATTTTATAGCAAGTACAAGATCTAGAAGCCCGCAATAAAGAACTTGAAGAAATAAAAAAGATGTGGGAAGCTAGAAATTTGGAGCTCGAGAATTGGAACAAAGTTGTAATCACTGAACTGGATGGATTACGCCACAAGGTATTTAGCGCATAAATAATTGTTAAAGCCTCAAAAGGGACCAAGGTGATTTTTGAAAATGTTAACGTTTTTAGGAGGTAAGCCAGCATCTAATGGTTGTTAACATAGGGGGATCCACAAATAAGATTTTTTGCAAACGTAAATTATGGATGGCCCCAAAGTCAGTAAAAAACTTGATCAAGTTTATCGGTATTGTCAAGACATTGATCAAGTTTATCAATATTGTTATGAAAACAATTTCCAGCTACCAAATTTTTTTTGACCCTAGGCAAGGTATATATTTGATTAACATGGGTTAATGGATAAGCTTAGGAATGCTTAAAAAAAATGTCCAGAAAAATCTAAATATGAACGTAGATCTAAATCTTTATTACCACAGCTAAATTTTATTTCCAAAATTAACCAAGAATCATCTTTAAACAATTTCGAAATGAGAAAAAAGTACTAGAAAACTTTTTAAAGATTCATTTAAGGATCTCTCCACCCTAAGCCAAAGCTATGATTCATTTAACAAATCCAAAACCGTTAGTAAACGAAATGTTGATTTACAAGAATATGTTAAGTACATTCCAAAACCTTCAAAACACATAGAATTTTGGGGTAATCCTTCTGTTACAGGAGGCGAGCCCAAAAAAACTTTCCATGATGATTCGCAGGCTAGTCCTTCTACTTCCAACTTTCTTAACGAATTGTCAAATCAACATGGTTTCTATGATATTCCAGCTTCCTGTTTAAAAATTGAAGATATGAATTTTTCAATTTTTCAAATTCCAAAAAGATATACCTTTGATGGAATCGTGCATTCTGGTTCACATGGATTTATAATGTAAGAAAAAATCTGTACAATTTTGTACGATTTTTTAGGCGCGTGCACGACAATACTTCTGGAATTAAAGTAGTTATAAAAAGAGTTAAACTCGATCTTGCAACAAATATTGAATTGAAGAGATTATTTCGAGAACTTGAGTTATTTCGATTGGTTGAACATAAAAATGTAAAACCAGTGCCATAGCTAGGGAAAGCCGGAGGGGGGACACGTGCCCCAAATCCGAAAATTGAAAAAATGTTCCTAACGGTTTCCCCTTATTTTTTTGCCCAAATTTTTTCACCAAAATGTCGTATTTTTTCAATAAAATTTCCATTTTTTCAATTTTTACACTAAAGAATGCCATTTTTCATCAAAAATCGTCAAATTTTTTCTATTTTTGCTCAAAAATGTGATTTTTAAACTTTATTCATGAAGAGGCGTGCCCCCAAACCTGGAAAAAGTATTGCCCCCAAACTAAAAAAGAGTCGTGTCCCCCTCCAAACCCAAATCCTAGCTACGGCCATGTGTAAAACTATAGCAAAATAAATTGTATCATATTTTTATAGATCATACAACTTTTGGACGTCTATTCATTAAAAAATAGTGAGCTAAATGATATGTATATGATTACTGACTATATGGATTGTCCATTACGAGCTATTATTAATGAGCATAGCAAGTATTTCAAGAACCCGTATGGAGGAAATAATATCATAAATTTACTTTTCCAACTTGTATGTGGTGTATCCTACTTGCATAAAAACTTGATTACTCATAGAGTAAGCTCATATTGGGTTGTTCGGAAAGTTCTGCGACTTTTACATGAATTTTGTACCCGAAAAAGTTTTCTTCAAAAAATGCTTTCCCGAATGAGTCTGTGTACTCGTCAGGATGTCTGTGAATCAGAATTATGCAAGCATTTTTAGGCAGCATTTATACTTACGTCGTGTTGCGACACGACAGTGCATTTTTGTGTCGTACGACGCGTCGCGACACGACGGAATTATAAATCAATCCTCAAGCATTTTCGCAATACGCGCAAATGCTTTCCCGCCTATAAAACCCTTGTATAGCTCAAAAGACATAATTTTATTGACCAAAGTTGTCTAGAATTTTATGCTCTACAAGATAGACTACTTAAAAAAAACTATTTCGTGGAACTGGTCCTTTAACTCATTAATGAAAACTTGTTTTTAGGCTTTGTCTCCAACAAACGTAATGGTTAACTCTAAAAATCAAGTAAAAATAGTCGATATGGGCATCGGAACCTTGACTTATAAAGAAAGGAAATCCTTGTCAATAATTAGAGATATTTCACCATATTTAGCCCCGGAATTGCTATTTAATAGAAGCATAAAAAATCGAAAAGATAACCCTGATTTAGCAGGTATACTCATACCTTCTAATATATACCATAAATAATGGTTTTCTAATTTTTTAGCCGATATTTGGTCAATTGGATGCATCTTTGCCGAGCTCTTGACTGGAAAAATTTTATATGATATTTATGATGCTGCTGAAATTTTACTCATGGCTTTGCCTCAAGAATATCTCCTATGGAGAAAAATCTTACAAGTGCTTCGTATCTCATCTTTAAATGATGAAGAAGAAGTTGAGATCTGCATACGAAATAACGATGAATCAATTTCTATCAATTATGACCCATTGCTATGGGCAGATCTTCTTCCAGATTCGATTTTCCAGATTTTTCCGTTGGGTAGTGATAATGCTAGTAAGAACATATATAGATGAAGTTTTTTCGAAGAGAGGCATCAGATCTGGCTCCTACCATCCCTCACGCAGAAATGCAGAAAAGACCAATCCGCTCTCCATCAGTGGTGGAGCCAGGGGAGACAAAGGGGAGCATGCCCCCACCAAAACGGGAAGTTTCTTAAATGGGGTAACCTTTACAGCCAGATCTCCGAAAAAATTTTTTGACTCCCTTAATTTCAATGAAAACGCTATTTTTTTAATATAATATAAAAATGAATTTATCTCGAAATTTAATTGCATAGTGAGTGAAATTTCTGCTCGATTTATTCATGATTTTGAACACATAAGCGGAATTTTCCAATTCAAGTGTCAAGTTCGGCACCCTTACTTGTTAGATTTTTTCCGGCCTTCGGCCAGAATGGGAGGGGAATCGGTCTGTGGCGGATGATGTGATAAGTAATTAATATGTAATCTGTATGCGTACTTGTTTATACATATGTGTGAGCATACTACAACGAGAGGCACAAAAACATCCACAAGCTGCCTCGGCAGCTTCCTCTTGAGTCTAGCCACTCGTTTGATATGTGAGCACTCCTAACTCAATTTGTAGCTAATAAATATATTTCGGTACGGAATGTTAACATCACATCCTCCGGCCACAGGTCCCCTCTCCTACAACTACGTCCTTGCCTGCCCCTTGCTTACGCCACTGCTCGGGGTCCAAAATAGCGAATTTTCACTTTTTCGGGAAAAAATGGTTGTGTATGATTTTTTAGGCCCTGAATAACACTCTGAAGTGTATTTCACTATAGATTGTCCGGCTAGAAAGACTTTTCCCCGATTTTTAGGATCCATGACCATGAGTTTCCCCCTCAAGATCCCCCTCTTCCGAAAGTGTGTGAGAGAGCCTTGATTGGGGGGTGATTTTTTTTAAATCGAAAAATGTCATGGATTTTTCCGTGAGAGAAAGAAGGTGGATATATTTTACAAAAACCCACTTATGCTAGGATTTGCTTATCCATCTTTAAAGTGATACATTTTCAGATCATGCTAGAGACCTGATATCAAAATTATTCATCTTTGAACCATTTAGAAGAGTATCAATTTTGGAAATTTTTAAGCATCCATTTTTTGAGGGCTTAGATTTCAGCGAAGAACTAGGAAATCAAACGGCTATTTCTGCAGAAAATCAGAGTTATATTAAGAAAATCGAAAATGAAGATTACACAAGAAAAGAATGGCAAGGTTTGTGTTTTATTTAATTCAAGTCATAAAAGGAATTTCAGATCGGATTTCAAATTACCTTGATAAGTATGGAAAAAGATGAAGAAATGGAATAAAAAATCATAATTTTTAAATTTTAGTAAATCCTACTACATTAAAGGGGGTATTTTTTACAGCTTAATCTCCGAAAAAAATTATTCCTATTTTTTGTTGTCAAATGACATATCTAGGGGTAATTTTATGCGAAAAATCGATTGCGTGCATTCCCGAAGCGTGAAAACCTTTGTTTGAGCCTTAAAAATTGAAAAATACGTTTTTTTATAGTATACGTACAAGTTGTTTTTTGATTGCTCCCACATTTCAAAAATTCGCCAAAAATCGAGTTTAAATCCGTTTCCATCGCCCGATAGCTCAATCGAACGCTCTAATCACCGAATTTGATTAGCAAACAAAATTATTGAAAAAATTTAGTGAAAATAAAAAAATAGTGAACATATGGGTTAAAATGAGTAGTAGAAAGGAGAGCTGTGCTCATACTGCGTAATCAGTATTGAATTTCGAGGAACACGAACCCGTTTTCGGTTTTTTAATCAGTCTCATAATTTTTGAAGAAATTGAAAAATTGTACCCATTTTTTTTAATTGTACCCACAAACCCCATTTTTTGACCATTTTCATCATTGGTCGACAGAGCCTAAGGAAAAAATTTTTTCATCCGAAATTACTTTGAATCATGGGCAACTGCCTAAGATCTTTTCTATTTGATTTGGATCAAATCTGAGAAAAAACTTTTTGACACCTCTTCGACCTCCATAGGGGGTCAAAAAATTTTTCATATTTTAGGCAGTTGCCCCATAATTTACAAGCAATTTCGAATGAAAAATTTTTTTCCTTAGGCTCTGTCGACAATGTTGAAAATGGTCAAAAAATGTTGTTTGTGATTACAATTTCTCAATTTCCACAAAAACTATGAGTCTGATTAAAAACCGAAAGCAGGATTGTGTTCCCCGAAATTCAACAGAAGGGCGCAAAACCGCATCGAAAACGGATTTGTCCATGCAAATATATCAACTTGAAGGTCACAAGCCAAAAACCGCATGTTTCATATGTTTGTTTAAATTTGCATTGCATCGAAACCCTGAAGTCACCAAATGCTGAAATTTGCATTAAAATTTTCCTATAATTGGTTCTTATATGCTAATAGAAAATCTCGAAGAAAATGGATACCTTCATCGAAAACAACTAATCTGAAAAAAATGCAAAGACCAAACAACAGTGTACAACTGATCATGATGCCAAAAAAAGATTACCCACACCTTTTTTTCTTCTCTTAGCTAAAAAATAAGTACCTTAAGTATGAAGTCTTTTGGAATTTATTTCTTATGACTCTTAGCTAAAAAATAAGCACCTTAAGAGTGAAGTCTTTTGGGATTGATTTCTTGATTTAGATAAAAATATGAAACGGAAAGTCGTAATATAACAGACAAACCGTAGAAGTCAATATCAAAACTATGTGTTGATTAATTTTGGCACTATAACTTTCGCCACGTTTCATGTTCGCCACGACAACTTTTGCCACGTTGTCAAAAAACTATAACTTTCGCCACGTAACTATCGCCGCGTAACTTTCGCTACGTAACTTTCACCATGTAACTTTCGCCACGTTCGTGTCAATATACATATTTATTGCAAATCAGGCAACTCAATTAGTCTAAAATTAAATGTTTATTGACACGAAAGTGGCGAAAGTTATCGTGGCGAAAGTTAACGTGACGAAAGTTATAGTGCCTTAATTTTGTCGCCCTCAATTTTTGAGATGTCATATTTGTCTTATACTTATCTTTGTGTTTTTGCTTCTGTATTTGCTAGAGTATTTTCGCAAAATTATCATGGAGTAAAATGGTACGAAGAAACTTCCACGGTTCAGAATTGTTCGTGTGATTCGAACGACGATGGGTCACATGTGTATTTTATGAATAGAGAAAAAAATCATACGGAAATAGTACTAGGTGCTTCAAACAGTGATCATTCCCAATGTATCCATTCTAAATGCATTGACTGTAATTGGGAAATTCATATTAAACATGATCATTCATTAGATGTAATAAATGTACTAAGCGATGGAGTTATTCGAAACAATTGCATTAGTGGCAAATGCGTGAATTATACTTTAATGATATCAAATTGTCAAGGGGATATGATTTTCAGCCTTAATACTTCAAATCGTAATTTTTCCAACCTTATCAATCAGCATCGTATTGATTTTGCCACTCAAGAAACGCTACTTTGCATAAATTTTACTTCAAGTCAAAGCGGAAGTGATTGTGATTCTCTATCGACTTTTTTCACGTTATATTTTAACTATAAAAGCGTGAATGATTGTGGATGTTGGCAATCAAACGAACTTCATTTAAATATGACCAATAAATATGCTGATTATTTTGCAACACAGGATATATTCTGTCTAAATGTGCCTTGTCTTAATTGTACATGGCATATGGATATTAGTTACGCTCATCCAAATGAT
>JAQGBS010004218.1:0-10552 GCA_034698545.1 Acrobeloides obliquus
CCAAAATTTGTCGATTTGCATAAAAATTTTGTTACAGTCTTGTAGAGCAACACTAAAAATACTATTTTAGCAAAAAATTCGAAAAATTGAGAGGGTCACCTGCGCCCCATTTTTTGAGGTCGTTTTTTAAAATATGGCGGTCTCTAGCCATATTTTTAAAAATATTTTTGAAAAAATTTCCCATGTTTTTGAAACTCATCTGCAGCGTCAATTTCGAATCCGAAAATTTCGAATATAGCGAATCCGAATCCAGATTCGGGTTCGAAATCGGTTTCATTCCGAATCCGAATTCAGATTCGAATTCTTTTGCATTTTGAAAAAGAATCCGGATTAGAAGTCGGATTCTTTTTGAATCTGATTATTTTCGAATACAATTCCTTTGTGAAATGAATGCTATTTTTTTCAAAAATCAATTCTGCAAAATTCGATCTTTTAAAAATGGCAGTTAAAACACTGAAGGGTAAAAAACGGATTCATCTTTGGGTGTTTTTAAGAGGGGATCCCAAAAACTTTTAATTATGACGCCCTTATATGTTTCTTGAAAAGTAGCATATTTTTCAATAATGTCCAACTATCAACTCTATTGTGCAAATTTAAATTTGATAAATCTATCTTCAAGAAATTCTGTCTTAAATTTTCTGGTCAGCATTAAGAAATTCATGCATTTTGTGAATCAGCAAGTTTTTTGCATTCGAACATATTTATTTCCGTAGCTGATTAATACATTATACAAAATAAAACAATGCAGTCATACTTAATGATTGATCATAATGCCTAATAATCATTTCTGTTTTTAAATTATTTTTAAGAATTATAAGGCTAAACTCTTTAATATGGCTGATTGAAAAAAGCTGGTCACGCTATCCATAAAAAGAACATACTCTGTAACATGATGAGGTTCTAAAAAGGCGCTCGTGGCCTAACGACTAGGATGCTGTCCATTCGCTTGTCTAATTTGGCAAGTTAAGAAACGTTGGGCTACAGGTTCGATCCCACTAGAACAAAAATTTTGAATTCAAAAAATTTCTTTTGCAAACAGTGGAGCAATAATTTATGCTCCATTCTTTGTAAAATAATTTTTTTGAGATTTAAAAATTTGGCCCTAGCAGGATCGAACCTGTGGGCCCAATGTTGCTTGACTTCCTTATCCACTTGGCCATCGCACGCAAGCTTTTTCCTATTATGGAAGCAAACGGACTATAAAATAAATGGCCAGTTTTCTAGCCATTAGGCTATGCGCGCCCAACTTTTTGGAACCTCTCCATGTTATAGAGTATAATACCCAAGATTTTTTCTTGGAGAGATCCACATCTTCTAAACTTATCAGATGTTTATTTTTTAGATAACTCAAACTTCTTAGCGGCAATATGTTTCTTTGTTTTATTCTCCTTTTGGGCATTTTTGGAATTACACATGGAACAACAGATAGTATTTAAAAAATGTAAACAAATTTTATTTTTAACTTTAGCAGCAAAATTTACTGCGATCGACTGTGCAAAATATGGTAACGGAAATTATGTTTTTGGATGCAATAATACTTATTGGACTTGTTTTAACCTTTACACCTATAAATTCACATGTTTTGGTAATGATTTTCTTTTTAACTAACAATTCCACCCTCTACACCACCTAAGAAGATGTACAGGGGGGTTTTCGACTATAGGGAAGACTAATCCGAAAGAATGTTTCAATTTTGACCTCACGACGTACACCTACCGAAGAGGGAATAAAACCCGGGGTGTATCCCCGAAAAAATTTAATTTTCCAAAAAACGCTCCACAAGGATACCGTTTGTAACGTAATCGTCCTTAATATCGCTGTCGGTGATGTCCGTAACGTCGACTTTTACAATGTCGTCATCTGTAACACCGGCTTAATATCGGTGCGCGAAGCGTGCATCGGGCTAGTTTACTATCTAAAATTATTTTATTTTTTATAAAAGCCCATTTTTAGGAGACTTAGTTCTCGATCCCGATGAAAACAAGTG
This sequence comes from Acrobeloides obliquus, assembly GCA_034698545.1. Lineage (NCBI taxonomy): Eukaryota > Metazoa > Nematoda > Chromadorea > Rhabditida > Cephalobidae > Acrobeloides > Acrobeloides obliquus. The sequence continues at coordinate 1,988 of JAQGBS010004218.1, forward strand.
CAACTATCGAGAAAAAGCTCGCCTTTGTCAAAATCCAAATCTCCAACAAGATACGCCTTATCGTGCCCTTGAGCTTTTCACTTGCAAAGGCAAACATGATGGTCTTTACAGCTCTGGGTTTTGTGACAGCTTTTACTATTCGTGCCACAATGGTACAAAGAATGATCTACCATGTCAACAAGAGCAATTCTTTGATAATATGATGCAACGATGTGATTTCAAAGAAAATGTTGATGAATGCCAAGAGGATAAACTGCAACCACGTCCTTTGGCACAACCGGCTGTGCCACGAAAATCTTGGAGTTTCCCGGCAACTGCAGTTCCGCCGGTTGCGCCTGGGCCAGTGTCAAATGCAATGGCACAACAAGGAAAATGAATGCATTTTTGATATTTTTCTATTTTATTTAAATTGGTTAATAAAGTTTTAAAAGGATTTCTACTCCAATATAAAACAATGACAACCCCTTCCAAAAAATAGCATTATAGATTATATTTAATGGGAGGTTATACCTAGTGTCTGGAATGACCCATTTTTGGTATACCATTGGGGTCCGGGACCCATTGTACCGTACCCAGGGTCAGGAGTATATGACCCGGAACCCATAAAGCGTCACTTGATCGAAAAATCATCTGACCGAAAATTACTGATGGTTGTTCTAAAAATCACTTGCTCGAAAGAACACGTGAAAGAGTGAGAAATGTCTATATCAACATTTTTTATTCTCAACAATCAAAAGTGACAAAATTACAAAATCAAACTGTTGACCAGGTTTTCCAAAAATTCGATATAGTTCCCAGGCGTATAAGCTTCAACGATTCTCTTTTTGCGATTTTCCACCGCAACCCAAACATTACGCGGCTTATGGATTTCTTTGCCAGCTCTAATATCTGCATAGTCGGCTTCAATACTTTTGTGAAATTGCTTTAACCCATCCAAAAAAAAATCCCGAATTTAAAAAACCCAATTTATTAAAAAATCATTTCATAATCCCTTTTTTTAAATGTATGATGTCATTCTTATTTCCAAAATTTTTTCGATCAAGTGACGCTTTCGGTCAAGTGACTTTTCGGTCATGTGACGTTTCGGTCAAATGACGTTTCGGTCCAGTGACGGCACACGTTCTATTACAAATCACTAAACTGAGAAAATAAATTTTAGCATCATTTCTATTAAAATATGCCTAAGATACACGTCAAGTACATTGTTCAATAGCTTATTCATCGACTTCTATATCAAATTCAAAGGATTATAAGCATTCTTTATATACCACGAAAAAAGAGCTAAACAGATAAGAAAGTATTAACTTTTCATTCGGAAAGTATATAAATACTCAAAAACTTTATAGTAAAATAATATTAGTATTATAAAATTCAAAGTTTACAATTAAAAAATGGCTAAACTTTTTACATCGTTTATTTTATTGATCTGTATTAATAGTTCTTTTTCTTTATTAAATTTACATAAAATCCCTAAAATGTTGGAAGATAAAAAATTAGAATTAGAAACGGTAATAATTGCTAGAGAATGATAAAGAAAAAAAATAATTTATTAGTTTTTTGTTGACCTGAATAACTATCATAGAATGAAAATCCCCATAACCAGCAACCCGTTCCTTGGGGAGAGTGGGGTTGAGGTTCCCGTGCTAATCATAAAGATTTAGTTTCAAAACAACTCATGGAAAACTTTAGCATATCAAAAAGGCTTGTTAAGCACTTTTAAAAATATGAATGTTAATTTAACTGTTAGCCAAATTTGTACCAAAGACTTATTACAAATCGTAACGGCGTTAGAAAACGCTATATTGCGAAAAAATGATACGGAAGATTTTCTTGTAAATGCTGTTTTACCAAGTGAGTCAATCCTATTTAATTGTAGACATGATGTTTTTAGTGTTCGACTCGTATGGAAAAATTCCTCCAGGAATTTTAGTTGGTGCTTTAACATTTTGGGGGTATGAACCAGAATGCTCTAAGATAAATTATAAATTATCTGATAGAGCTTTTCAAGGAAGTTATAGCAGGTGGATTTTAATGGCGAATAAACAATCGCTCCCAGAATAATTGCCCCCGTAAGACGCAGCGTACAAATGGGATTTCCCCGGGACCAATTTTCCTTCTAGGGGCAATTGCTCCCCTGTAGCCCATTGGTTCTCTGAATAATTGTCCCAACTTTTGGGCAATAATTGGAGCAATTTTCTTTTTGGTTGGCTGGGCGCAATTGTCCTGTGGGAGAAATTGTTCTGGGGGCAATTGTTGATTCGCCGATTTTAATTATTATTCAACGTATTGTCAATTTAAGAATTTATTTTAACTTGGGCTTGCAAGATGGATCAAATTCTGAAAATTGTAATGTAGAAAAAGTCGCTTTTGGAGCACTCGATGTTTGTACTCCAAAATCATGCGCCAATGATAAAGACTTATACTCTATTGCAACATTATGTAAAAAACTAAAAATATAAAGTGGTCCAAAAGTTCTTGCGCAACTTTTATTTCAACGAAATACAAACTTCTAAATCCAAAACAATCTCAAATTTCGGAGAAAATTTTTAGGCATACATTTTTCTGTAGTTTAATGTCGCATTTTATGCAAATTTTCCAAAAGTCCTTGGGGGTGGTTACAAAAACAAGTGTTGATTTATCTTTTTAGTTAAAGTACCTAATACAAATTATTCTGCTGTATGTTTTTCGGAAATTTTGGACAATCAAAAAGAAAACGTTACATACAAAACTTGGATTGTTATGTAAGTTTTTGATAATAACAAAATTTATTATATAGTGTTTGCGTGAAAAATTTTTAAAAAGTATTAAAAATTTTTTACTTTTAGCGTACTTTTGTCTGCCATAACGATTATTGGATTGTTTTGTTCAATTATTGATTATTTTGTGCCGTCAAAATGGCTTCCAAAAAGTTTTTTATAAGAATTTCCTCGACCTAGTTTCTTATTTTTAGATTTGGCTTATCGTAGTCTTCAAAGTTTTGCTATTACAAAAAATATTCAAGAAATTTTCACAGTAAAATCTGGTCCGAAAACAGGGCAAATTGAACCAATACATTGCATTCGGTTCTTTAGTATCTGCTGGGTAATAATGGGTCATGCTTTTTCACTTTCTCTTCATTACTCTAGTATGTTAAAGAAAAAATATGAGATTGTTAATAATTTAGATAATATGTTTGATATGATGTTATTAATAAAAGACTTAATGACACAAATTGTTACAAATGCTTATTTTTCTGTCGACAGCTTCTTTTTTATATCTGGTGTTTTGTTGGCATTTTTATGGTTCAAAGAATACGAAAAGAATAAAGCGTCTGTAATATCACCAAAAGCATGGATAATGTTTTATATTAATCGAATTTTACGGTAATCTAGATTTTTACAGCACAATTGTGCGCACTTCTCGCTTAAGCTCCCCGCGCACATAGCGATTGAACCCCTCTACAGAGCCCTTAAGGCATGAGTCTTGGGTCTCGGCCCTTTAAGGGTCGAGACTCCAAGACTCCGGCCCCTCGAACATAATGGAGATTCCAAGGGGTCTGTTACCGAGGGACCTTGGCGGGTTCAGTTACCCTCGGCCGAGATTTCATGAATGGATGGGTCTAAGATTCTCGGCCCCATCCCCAAGCCCTTCAGGATAGCAGCTCCTAGGTGTCTCAAAGGTCAGATCCTCATTTCATCTGGGCTGAGGCCGGAACCCCCTGGGTAAGCCCTGGGGCTTGGGGGATAAAAGAGGCCTTTTTCTGGCTTGGGCTAGAAAGCATCGAGCATAGCGGAGCCGCGATGCTCGACTCGTTTAATTTTGATATTTATAATTTTAGCCTCTCACCACCATATTATTTGATAATATTTTTTAATATTTACGTTTTTTATTCGATATTTATTATAAAACAACCGGTTTTCATGGACTCAATTCACTCGTTAGACCAAACCAGGGATTCTTGTAAAAAAGTTTGGTGGACACATCTGTTATACATAAATAATTTTGTTTATTATGAATCGGATAAGGTATTTTTTCAATTTTCTTTAGATTTTAATTGAATTTATAGTGTATGAGTGCTTCGTGGTATTTGGCGACAGATATGCAAATGGTAATTTTTTGTTTTTTAATTTCTATTTTTTAATTGTCTAAATTTAAGTTTGTCTTTACCCCAATATTATTAATTCCACTAGCTATAAAACCAATAATAGGTTTTGTAATATCAGGTTTATTAATTATTGGATCAACGGCAGCAAATATAGCTACAGTTTATAAAAATCATTATGGACCTAGTAATCTAGCAGGTGTTGGATATATTGACACAGAGGAAAAACATGCCGAGCAAGTTTTTTGAATTTAAGTCCTATGGAGAAAAGTAATCATAACTCGGCCAAATTGAAGCAAAACTGCCTGATTTCCTAAACATACTTGCTTTTTCGAAAGAATTGAGTGCTTTTGAAATTTCTCTTACCAAGGATTGGGGCATAATAATATCCAAATGGATAAATAATAAATAGTATTTTTTAGTCAATATGCACTCTTAATGTATAATGCACCTTGGATAAGATGTCAAATTTATATTATGGGGATATTAGTTGGATATTTTCTTCGATACACTCCTAAATTAAAGATTAACAGGGTATAGTCGACTCTCGCTAAGCCACTATCCTCAATAAGCTACCACCCACGGCGAGGAAAAATTGAACTGTTTTCTGTAAAAGGCGACCAAATGTGGTAGTCCCAGTAAGGCACTAGGACATTTTATCACAAATCCAAAAGGTCGCTAGTTCGACCCGTAAAGGTCAAATTTTTTTTATACCCCTTACGATATACGACCCCCTCTTTAAAACCCGTACGGCATAGACATCCCATAGATGTTCTCGCACCCAAGGTGAGGTGATTGATTTACGAGGTCGTTTCTGCAAAAAATAACTTTCAGGCTTCAAATACGAAGTTAGTCATAGGAAAATGACTATAAAATTTAAAAAATTGAAGAAAATTTATTTTTAAATTTCCCGCCATGCGCCATGGGTCCGACCCCATGAACTCTTTTCTATGTAAACGCATCTGCTAGCCGCCACCCTCGCTATCCCACCACCCCCAGGACTCGAGGCTTAGCGTTAATCGAATGTATATTCCCGACAGAAGAAATTAAAATTTAGCTTTTAAATTTAATATTATGGATCCTTTCATTATCTTTAATGCTAACAGTTTTGTTGAGCCTAAAAAATTATGATAATGGCAAAAAAATGACACTCTTGGAACGAGCTTTATATTCTTCGTTAAGTAAACCTGCATGGGGCCTAGGTTTAACTTGGATCATAATTTCTTGCTATTATGGTTATGGAGGTAAATGCTAGTTGTTTATTACAATTTTATATTTATTGAAAAATTAGGTCCTATAAACCAATTCATGTCTTGGAACATTTGGGTTCCACTTAGTCGACTTTCTTATTGTGTCTATCTTACACATCTTAATGTGATGGTGTATATTTTGAGCTTTACAAAAGCACCTCTAATATTTTCTGGTTTTCCACATTTTGTATGAGTTTACAGCAGAGTAAACTGTGAAAAAAGTTGAGACACCTCAAAAACGCTATAAAATCGTCCCGAAACTTGTTCTGAGGGGGTTTCTATGTGAAAAATTGATTTATTTGGTAAAAAATATTAATCAAAACGATTTAATTTCAATTTTTAGTATAATTCGTGACAAGGTTCGTTGGAAATATCCCGACTTTATCATATCGAAGCGTCAAAATATTTTCAAAATCAAATAAATAAATAAATCAAATTTTCAAAAAAGAGTGAAACAATGTTATTAATAGGAAATTGTGACATCATTTTTATTTTTGTGTGCTGGTAAGCGCTCGAGCTTTTTAGAATCCAATATTGGGTTCGAGCCCTGCCTGGGTCGATATTTTTTTGCACTTAATTTTAAAAATTCTTAATCCAAAAAATACAGCTCTCTGGAATTTGTCTCAAGTTTTGCACACTTTACTCTACCGTGAGTTGTAAATTAAATTTACAGTTTTTTTTAGTTTGCAACATTTGTTTTACCGGCAATATTTTTCTCATTTCTTTTTTCTGCTTATTGGAGTGCAATGTTTGAAGTGCCGTTTTATAAGGTAAAATTAACAATTTACCATATTTTCACCGATCAATTGGCTTTAGATTCAAATGATTTTGTTGCGTAGGAAGAAAGAGGACAAAATATTACTCGATAAACGACCTCAAAACTTCGATGATCAAGATATACCTCATGAAAACGGCTTTGTAACAAAAATTGAGAATAGGAAAGATTCTTGGACATAAAAATTTATCTGTATTTTTTATATTTCATCAAATTTATTTTTCACATTTCTTTTTCTGTTTATTGTACAGAGTGTGCAAAAAAGTGCATTGTTGTGAATTTTTTCGGACCCGAAAATGTATTGATCTAAAAAAGGCTTCTCTAGAAGTAATTTTAAGCTGGAAATCGATTGCACGCATTCTTGATCTCTCAAAAAGCTTCCCTAACCCTGATCAGGGAAAAATTTTATTTTTGAAGTAAAATGGTCATTTTTCGCATTCAAAAACCCAATTTTTCCCTAACCAGGGAAGCATCCTCATGGTTCGCGAACGCTCACAATCGATTCCTCGATAGATTTACCCCTAGAATCATAAAATTATCCTTAAAAAATTAATTTTCGGGTCCCCAAAAAATCTACTTTTTTGATACACCTTGTATAAATTTTAGTTAATTAAAGATTACGAACATTTTTCTTTGTCTCTACGTGGTTTGAGGTCATTTGGTTCTTATTTGGGACTTTGATGATGAGATCATAAAAATGCTCAGTTGATCATTCTTTATTATAGTGTAAACTTTTCAATGTCAAAATTCTTGCTCTTTTTGTTTTCGAATAGGCAAAAACATTTTTATCTTGAAAAAAAATCGTGAGCATTGATCGCACCACGTGGAGCCATTTTCCGGAATATGTGGGAAGCAAATCCAAACGAACTGATAAGAATCAAGTGAAAAATCTCCGCAAATGTTTTTTTGCTTTTAAGAATAGGAAAATAAATTATTTGTTTTGAGTGAGATGTTTGGACGTTAAAGAAAAATGATAAGAACTGTTAAAAGAAAGAATAATATAAAAAATCGAAAAATAATGATATAGGCTTTTCCAGAGCGCAAAAAAGTTGGCGTTCCATAGTGCAATGGAAAAAGTGAAACGAGTGACCGAGTCGTGCTCCATATAAGAAAAGTATTCTTTAGAACAAAGCATACCTGAATCGCCTATCGGCGCAGATTCAGGCTAGTGAACAAATAAAATTTGAAATTAAAAGTTTTATTCTAGCAGGATCGAACATGTGGGCCCAACGTTGCTTAACTTGCGGTCTCTTCCTTATCCAATGCATTATAGAGCGACAACTTTTTGCTCTCTTCACGTGAAACAGACTAGAAGAAAAATTTTTCATGTAATTTTAAGAGGGATTTGTTTAAACGACTTTTTTTATTTGCGTAAAATAAAATTTCTCTCTCCGTAATCGAACTCTTTCCATTCAAGATGATTTTTTTGCACTTTTTGTTCCTGAGCTATCGGTTACGAACTTTTTTCCTTTTTCTGGAAATGCCCTATATTTATATAAAAATTTTTTCTTTCAGTGACGTTAATTGTGTTTAACGAACAAATCATTTTTTAGTTGCTGACTCTTAAAATCATAAGATCATTTTTCCTTTGCCATAACAACTCCCAGCGATTAATAAACGATTTTTTGAAAACAATCGAGGCATTCTTGAGAGTACATTACAACGTGCGTTTTTATGGGCTTTCTGGATGAAAAACATGTTCTGCATGCATGATCGAGACAAGAAGAAAAATGACTTGTTTTAAGGTACATTCGACTCTCTACTACTAATACGAAAATAATCGATATTTGATATGGATCGCTAGACAATCCTGTCTGTGGAAATTGACTAAATAGGAATGATGTAGAGGGTCAAATAACAAGTGATTTTTTAAACGATTTATTGGTTGAATTGGGGAAATTTCTTGCCCTTTTTCGCCAAAGTTTGAATAATAAATACAGAGCGATCATTTTGGTCTGCAACATTAATGTTTTTAGTCGTTCTCGCATCCCCTCTAGCGAATTTGTATGCGGTTTTTTTAAATTGTAGCTGAACAATGGCCGAATAAGTACTGATAAAAATTTTCGAATTCCGTTAATCCTAACATTATCAAAAATTACTTTGAAGATTTTCTTCACCTTAACAAAATGTTAGAAATTTAATTTTTTTATATGAAAATACAGAGCTTTAGCCCCTCTAACATATGCAAAAAATCGTATAAAAAAATTATTTAACAGTGGCGAGATATTTGACTTTAAAGTTGATAGTCAAAAATGAGGCAAAAACAAAATGACACCCAGGAATCGAACCCTTGACCTTCTGGCTGCTAGCCGAACGCGCTAACCACTACACCATGTTGTTAAAAGGTCGAGGATTCGATTCCTGGGTATCATTTTGTTTTTGCCTCATTTTTGACTATCAACTTTAAAGTCAAATATCTCGCCACTGTTAAATAATTTTTATATACGGTTTTTTGCATT
>JAQGBS010004219.1:0-10552 GCA_034698545.1 Acrobeloides obliquus
AACCCAGAGTTGTTACAGTTACATGGGGTACCATCAGAATTTGATAGTGATGTAGTTGATCCTGGGGTTGTAGAAGGACCTGGTTGAGCAGTTGTAATTACTACAGCCGGTGTAGATACACTAGTGACTTGTCCCGGTGAAATTGTGCTAGCTGGAGGAGTTGGGGAAGGTGGAGGTGGAGTTATGATGGTATAATCGTCAATTTCGAAAACCCAAACACCTGGTTTTCCGACATTAGTCTCACTAGCAAGATTGATGATGGAGCTATTGCATGAACCAGTGATTACATATCGGTGGACACCATCGCCAGCATCGAAACCGGCAAATGCTGGAGTACCTAGAAAAAAAATATTTTTGAACGTCTGAGGGTTCGACTTTGAGAATAGGAGTATATTGTTTGGAGCAGAGGTGGTTTTTGAGGATTTTTTTGGGGGTTAGTTTTTTACCCACTTCCGACAAAAAGAGTGCATTTGAAGGAGGGGTCCCTGACCCTAACTGCTCTTCCCTTACCTCCTAAACCATTAGTCCCTCCACTAGCATCCCCAGTTGTCCAAGTAATATTGTTATAATAAAATATCGCAAACGCCTGAGCTCCATTTGTAGCCAAAATCGCTTGGAATGTATCCCTCTTTCGGTAATAATTATCCGGTAGGTTATCAGGATAGTAGGTGACATTGTACCAAGTTACGATAAACACCCAGCTTATATTTATGCTGGTGAGGTTTGTAAAAGCATGTGTAATCTCATTTTGAGCTTTAATCAAAAGGCTTGTATCTGTTGATTGTCGATAATAAATTTCGCCTGTCATGGAAATGTCCACATCAGCCCTGAAAAGGATATTTATAAAATTCCTATTATCATAACTTGTAATTGACGTTTTTCGGTATCATAATTTGAAAGATACTCCATTTAGTATCTTTTAAATTATGATATTGAAAAACATAAATTACAAGTTATGATCATGGGAATTCGATTTTCCCATTACTATAATTTGTAATCACCTTTTTGCAATATCATATCCCAGAAGATACTTATTGTTGTATCTTTTAAATTATGATACTGAAAAGTGGTAATCATGAGTTATAGTAATGGGAAGAATTTTTTTAACAATTTTCGTAATTGCTAAAATGCTAATTTTTGAATTTTTAACACCATACTTACCAAAACGGTGCTACCATACTATATGTAGCATTTAATAGCTGACAAGATGGCGTAAATGTTGATATAGGAGTACGAAAAGAGATACCACCATTGACATTCACCCAAAATGCACTGTAATTGACGCCAAAGAATGGGAAATTTATTGAAGATGTTATGGTGGATGAACTATTGTCATCACTTCGAGTCATATTAGTGTCTCCATTTGAGGGGCCATAGGGGAAGAAATCGGATAGAGAGACATAGCCATAGGCTAGGTTTACAGCAAGAAGATAGAGGAATAAAGAAAATTTGAGGGTTTTCATACTAAAATTATCTTATTTTTGAGTGAAAATCGATTTTTGAAAAAATTGCATACATAGATAGACATCAGTTTTGAATTTGACCGACAGAAATATTAGGAAAAATCCCTCCCACTATAGGTAGGAGTGGATAAAAAGTTTATGACTTTGATCCATATTCAACTTCAAATATTGGTTTTTGATCCAGTTTTGAGATCAAAAACCTATTTTTGGCTAAATTTCAATCTTTTATCAAAATTTTGCGTGAAAAATCGCTTTTTGAAAAAATTTTAAAAACACTTTAATTCTAGGCATTATACTTTTTTTAAGACATAAATATAAACAAAAAATGACTCATAAAATTTTGAAATTTTGAGCAAATATTTTATTACACTCGTAAAAGCGGAGCCTATTAGTTAGTTCCTTATCATTGACGTTCATGCCTGTGTAGCAACTCAATGATAAGAGACTAACTAGCATTTCATTGAAACATAAAAAATCAGTGCTTTACCGATTGAGAATGTGTTTTTGAAACCAATGCCTAAAAATTTTAGTCTGATAAGGAAAATGTCAACATGAAAAAATCATGTTGTGAAATTATAAACGTCAAAAGCAAACAAACAATCAAACATCATTTTGAACATCGGGATTCACAAATAATTCTTCTTATTCCTTACGAGCGATTTAGCACTCGGAGGAGATAAGAAGAGATATTCGTGAAGATTCCCGAGGGCCTTTGCCTCCGAGCGCTTCCTTTCTCCGAGCGTTTGTAGTGATGTGTAAATATGCAAATTTTACAAGATCAGTAATTACTTCTATTTCCCATAGAAGTAATTACGATCGGTAATTACCGATCTCATTAACATTGGCCGATTCGACCCCAACGGCTATACGTTATTTCAGGCACCCGACTGTTATATCCTGAGATTTAACATAGGATAATTTATGTATACGTATGATTTGCCTGCACCTAAAAACTATTTTTTCCTGTGGTCAAAAACCAAAAATACTTTTGGATTCGTGTTCTCCATACCCGAAACCCCCGAGTACAACAACTCAGCTGATTTGAAGAACTTTTGAAAATCGATTTTTTCGCCTTGGTCTCCCAAGGGTAAAAAGTGAAAAAATTTGTCTTCGATTTCGATGATTTTGGTGTCAATAATCTTCTCTCACCGTCCCCTACAACTTTTGCAATGGCACTCAAGGTTTAAATCTAACATTCCCGAGATCGTCTGGACAGACAGACACACATTACATGTTTAATATAGTAGGATAAATTGAAAGATACTAAATCGAGTATCTTTCGATTTATGATAATGAAAACTGGTAATAAAAAATTATATGGGAATTTACTTTTCACATTATCATGACTCAATGGAGAGTGTCTAACTTTTCGGATTCCCAAAAGCTAAGAGATTGTGAGAGAAGCTGTCATTTAAACCATTTAACCCCTTCCCTCTATTCATGTACAGGGTGTATCGAAAAAAACCGGAATTTCGATAATTTTTTCATGTTTTTTCGATCCGAACATTTTTTCAAAAACCCTAAAAATGACCCATATAGGGGTAATTTTATGCGGGAAATCGATTGCGCGCATTCCCGAAGTTTGAAAATGCTTCGGATCCTGATTCAGGAAAGAAAGTGTGTAAATTTGTATTTTTAGCTTTTATATATACATATTTACTTTCCTGAATAAGGATCTGGGAAACATTTTCAAGCTTCGGGAATGATTGTAATCGACTCTCCACATAAAATTACCCCTATATAGGTCATTTTTAGGATTTTTGAAAAAAATTGGGTCGAAAAACATGAAAAGTTTGCCCAAATTTCAGTTTTTTATACACCCTGTATATGCATGGCATTTATGACTGGCAGTATTCATTTATCACAAAATAATAATAAAAATCAAAATGCGAAGTCAACAAGTGTGAGCCAGAGCACCTTAAGATTTTTTGATAAAACCGTCTATAAAGCCGTTCTAACCATCATTCCACATTGATAACAAGAACAAAGACTATTTTTTAGCGGATCACTTTTTTTACCTGATGTTTGATACTAAATTTTTAATTTGTCTATATTTTTCCATCTTTCAAACAATTTTGGGCTCTGTCCCACTGGATCAATTCTTCCCATATGGCACTAACAATGGTGATACCGAACAAGTCCGAGGTGATGACAACAGTTCACCACCGCAAGCGTTAATCCAGGATTTTGCATATTTCGGAACAAATTATAGTACACTATGGGTAAATACGAATGGAGCGTTTTCTTTCCGCACAGCAATTTCAACGTTTACTCCATCATGTAGTCCGTTGAATGCGACATATAGTATGGTAGCACCATATTGGTAAGTGGAGTGTTAAAAAATCAAATTTTTTCAAACAATCATAAAAAGTTGAAAAGTTTGAATTTTTTTAAAATTTTTCAGGGCCGATGTGGACATTTCTATGACCGGACATATTTATTATCGTCAAACCCAAAACTCCACGATCCTAGCCAAGGCTAAAAATGAGATAAACAATGCCTTCCCACAACTTCCTAATATCAATCTTACTTGGGCTTTTATAGCCACTTGGTACAATGTCACCTACTATCCTGATAACTTACCGGATTATTACTACAGAAAGAGGGATATCTTCCAAGCCACTTTGGTCTCAAATGGAGCTCATTCTTTCGCGATATTTTATTATAACCAAATTTTGTGGACAACAGGAGATGCTAGTGGAGGGAATAATGGTTTGGGAGGTAGGGGAAATTATGTACCCCTTGTAGAATCAATCCTTCCCTTTCAAAAATTACCCCCACCTTCCAACAATCACAAAAATGACTTTTATAAAAAAGAAACTATCCCTCTAAAAATGATCCTCCCATCTCGAGATTCAATGGAAACGCCTAGAAATGAAAGAATGATAACATATTTTAGGCACCCAAGCATTTGCCGGTTTTGACGCCGGTGATGGCCAAGATAGAAAGATCATCCCCGGATCTTGCACCGCCGACATAATCAACATCGTCAATGAAACCAATTGTGGAAAATCGGGAGTTTTCGTTTTCCGGATTGACAATTCGACTATAATACAACCTTCAACTACGACGACAGTCCCAATCACCACTGCCGCTCCAACCACTACCACTCAAATCACTTCTACACTTAGACCAACAACCACTTCTGCTCCATCAGCTCCTCCAACAACCCAAGGATCAACATCCCCTCTATCAAACTCTGATGGCACCCCTTGTAATTGCAATAATTCGGGGCTGTGGTTAGATCTGATGTTGGTGATTGATCGATCAGCCGGGGTTGGTAGTGACGGTCTTTCGGCGGTAGACAATTTTTTAATTGTATAAGAATCTTGAAGTTTTCTAGATCGGTGGTCAATTGTCGGCAATTTTGGATAGTGTACCAGTGGCTCAATCGGGTCAAGGCGACTTTTATACGCGTGTCGGGTTGGTGGTTTATAGTAGTGATGTGCAAGTGGTTGGTAATTTGACCTATTACCAAAGTTTCGATGACTTGATGATAGATTTGATTAACTTAAACCAATATTATAAAGCGAATGATAGAATTGCTGATATTGGAAAGTGAGTAGTAGACGTTTTTTAAAAATATAATAATGCGAAAAGTAAATTCCCATTACTATAATTTTTTATTCCCAGTTTTCATGCTCACCTACAACACCCATGTTTTTACACTGGAAAATAAAAATTTGAACTCATTATACTTTTTAGGGCCCTACAAACAACTAAAACCATTTTCAATGATCAGAGCACCAACCAACAACGAAATGCCAGAAAAGCGGTAATTTTATATGCCAGCAGCTACAAGTAAGGCCACATATACTAAAACTAAATGAAACCTCCATTTAGTAAAATCAATGATGACCCGGTGACTATAGCCGCTCAAATGAACAACTCAAACACTTTTATAATCACCGTAGATTATCATGACAAGAGTGGTGTGGCCACAAAGTTGTTGAGTCAAATTTCCACACCATTCATGAATTTTTCGAGTACTGATGCTGGGGATAATGAAGCGGTGGATGAAGTTAAAACTGCTTTGTGTTATGGTAAGCTTAGAAAGTGGAGCGTCTACTTTTTCGGGGGGGGGGGTCCTTGAACCTACCCTATCCCTCATAAACATGGACTTCAATCCCTACATTCCATATAAGTGGCGGTCCATTTTTACCAGGTATGGGACACGGCTAGGGGTAGTCATTGCTGCCAAAAGATTTGAATCATATTCATAAACCTCAATTTTATAGCAAATTGTGCCTGCCCGTCGCAAACCGTCCAACTCAAAACCTATGACCCAACCACCAAACGCCAAACCTACTACTCCGATTGTTTCTATGGCGTAGCCACTGGAACTTATTATAAGTACGCGGAATTGGTTTGTGAATCGAGAAAAGGCACTCTAGCTTCACTAACCACTCCGATCAAGAACTATTTCTTGCTTAGTAAGGAGAAGCTTTTTGGTACACTTTTGTAAATACTATGTTTAGCTAGTGTGATTCCATTTGATAATACTTTAAAAACTGTTAATACATTGCATATTGGTTTACATAGAAGCATATCTATATCGAATGGATGGTTGTGGTATGGCTATGATAATACTGTGTATCCAGTAAGTTTTATATAAGCCTTTACTCACCTCTTAGCATTCTGTGCCCTAAGAATTTAAGAGCCGAGTAAAACAGTTTCCATCTAAACTTCTAAGTTCACCGAAGCTTGGCGAATGAAAATCTTAACAGGTTGTTAGTAGCTATTTTTTAACAAAAACAACAAAAATTTTGACCCTCAATCTATCTTTCTATCAAGAAAATTGATAAGCATCTTGTAAAAAAATTTTAGTTAGGGAACTATCAAAATTGGGCGCCTGGTTTTAATTCAGGAAGTGCTGGTGACGGCGTTTACTTGGACAAACTAAACCAGAGTACATGGTAAATTTTAATTTTAAAAAATTGAAAAATATCCCATTTTAAGGGCTTGGATGACAGAAGGCGCCTCCTCAAACTCTTTCGCATACATGTGCCAAATTCGAGCATGTGACTCGACTCCGAGAACTTGTGACCGGTCTGGATGGTTAAACAATCAAAATAAAGGGAAAGTTTCTAATTTAAATTAAAATTATCTAATAAAGCGTTTTTATTGTTGATTTTTTATTTTTCAACCCCCTGGAGGGGGGGGGGGAGCGTATTTTACAGTATTTACGTTAGGTTATTACTTAAGAATATACATGATCCTGACTAGCTACGTAAATGAACATACACAATTAGGATAAAGCAACTATGTTCCACTAGGACACGATGGTAAGTGGCCTTGAGTCATTGAGCATATGAAACATATTAGCTCTCCTCTGGCTGGACAGATTGCCTGATGGTTTTTGCTCCTCTATCTAAGATGAAGCGAACTCCCACGCATGTACATGCTTTGTAATATATGGGATAAACATTACCAAACATACACATGTTTTGGGTTGTTATAGCAGGACCCCAGGGACCCAAGTGGGTTCTTGGATCCCGGACCATTGTGGGTCCGAGGTTCCATGGGTCTGGGGTCCCTGGATCCCTTTCGGGCGTTGAGTACGACATGATTTTTTCACAAAACGAGTAAAAATTTTGATTTTTGTACCAGTTAAAGCTCAAATATTGGCTTTCGGAGTGAATAAATTTTATTATAGAATAAAATAAACAATAAAATTAAATAAGATAAATATAAAAATTCACGCTTGCTTATAACGCAGCGCCTTAGGGCTGAGTATCATTTGGCTTTTCCTATTGGTTCTAATAAACTTGGAAATGATTTTTGAAATATATTCAGCATCGACATTCTTATATTCTTTATAAATCATTGTTTCTGCTAGCTGTTTAAGCTTTAATCTTAATTCCAATTTGTCTGTGCACTTCTTTAACAAATCACATAATTCTGGAGAGTAGCCTTTTGTTCTTATACAATTTTCGATAATTACTAAAAAATTGGTGCTCTCTATAAGTTGCTGCAGAGCATAACTTTGAACAAAATTTTCATCATGTAGATTAGGTGAATCATTCAGTTTTAGATATGGCAATTGTCCTAAGATTATTTCCATAAGAGTTATGCCTAAACTCCAAACATCAGATCGATTGTCGTATTTTAAGTTTCTTTTTGTAAAATGTTCAGGTGGCCAATAAGCAATAGTACCAACATGAGTAGTGGCTAAAGAGTTTTCTAACATGCGGGATTCTCCAAAGTCACAGAGCTTTATTTCGCCACTAAAAATTTTGCAATCAGATCAATTTTGGGACTCTATTGATCCTTTGAAACATATATATAAAGGGGCTGTGATTTGATCCTTCATGAGGGATGATCTTCATACAATAGCTTTTTTGGGCACTAGAATAACCGTCATCGCTACGGACATCTTTAAATTCGACACGAGATTCGAACCCTAGCTTATAAACTGCAAATCTGGCACTTTAGCCACTGGATTAGGAAAAGAAAGCCCTATATTATGGTATTCATTCTACTCGTCTCGGCGAACTGAGTCGAACAGCATGACTCGTTTTTAAAATTTCGAATTTCTTCTAATTTGAGCAAAAAACATTAACGGCTTACCTATAATTAACCAAAATATTACTAGGTTTAATATCTCTATGCATAATCCCTTTGTATTTACAAAATAAAAGCGCATCAACAATTTTTACAAATACACAAATAACAAGTTCTTCAGGAAAATTTTCATCTTTCCCCTTCTCACTGTGTACCAATATGTATAATTCTTTTAATGATAAGTCCATCAATTGCATGCACAATAAAGCTTGTCCTTCATACATACACAACCCATAAAAATCAACTATAGTTGGGCAACTACGTAGCATATACAAGTTATCGATCTCTCTACGCATGGCTTTAAGTCGTATCAAAAAATCGTTGTCTTGAACACGACTTTGAGGTATGTTTAAATATTTTATTGCCATAATAGTGTTTGTTGGTTTGTGAATGCATTTTTTGACCATATGCCGTGAATTTACTATATATAAAAAATATATATTACTATATAAAAATATATATTACTATATTAACACGCTTAATCCCGCCAGTGACGTAACCAAGGGAGGGGGCAGGTGCCCCCCTTCCGGACTGAAGACCCAGAAAAAAACATAATGCCCCCATATATTTCCACCCGAAATTTTTGGAAATTTAAAAAAATTCTAATGGTCCCCCATTAGAAAATTTCACCATAATTATCCAAATTTTCACGTTTTTTACCAAAAATTTTTATTTTTGAGCATTTTTAGCTTAAAGGTAGCGCGCAGGCAATTGAAATTTTGAATTCCCACCTGGTCAGGTTTTACTTGGAAGCTTAAAAATCTCGTTTTCAGTGCAAATCGGCGATTTCAGAAATGGTCCTAAATGCGCCCGGAGACCTTCATTCTTATTTTTATCGAACATTCAAAAACCATATTCTGTCAAAAAATCGCATCAACAACCGACTTGTATAAAAATTCTGGGTGGGATGCCCTATTGATAATTTGTTTTGGTCATGCTCTTTCGGAAAAAATAGTGGCGAGAGGATTCATTTGAACCCCGAACAAATAAAATTAGGGAGTGCTTTATTGATATGACGTGTACTGTATGAAAAATTTTGCCTATCATTTTTTCGATTTTGGCCTATCTGAAATTTTTAAATATTTCTATGTGCCAGTGGCGTAATTAAGCGGATAGCAAGGATAATTGACAAAAAGCCAATTCTTTTGCCAATTATCTTACCGTCTAATAATTCTTTTACATCAAGATCATTGATATCAAAATGATAAATTTTTTCGTTGAATGGAAAAATAAGTTTGTTCACATTTTCATTTATCATAAATTCGGTAACATATGTTCCTGCACTGCTCAAACTTAAATGAAATGATGATCGTGTATACTTTTTGAATGAAACAGATTGAACTATGTTAACTTTAATTGTATTAATAATTCTTTTTCTAGAGCAATATTTTCTAAAGCAATATATTACTGCTGCTATAATGATTAGAATAAAAATAAATGTTATTCCAATAATTATTTCCCATAGTAACGCTAAAAGACTGATTAGTCACTACTACAAGGTCGAAATTATCGATCTAGCCAGCATAGTCTAGACCACAATGGACATTTTTGGTATTCATATGAATACCCAGGGGTCTCGTATCTCGTATCCAGTTTAGAGGGGGGTCTCGCGGTAAAAATTTTTTTGAATATCCATCTGCCCCGCGTGGTCTAGACCATAGACGTTGCCGGATTTTTGACAGGACCTAATCTGCCAAAAGTCTGAAAAATCAATGAAAAACATAATGGGGAACTATTATGTTTTTATTTTTTGTCACGGCTTCGAAGAAGGGCTAAGCCCCCTAGCTCCCCCCTGACTACGTCTATGACTATGCCCCAGTGACCGGGATCACCATTCCTTACCTATATCTTTATCAATAGGCTTTTTATTGAAAATAGTTGTTAAAGTTATAGTCGATAATTTTGTTGACATGGATGAGTTGTCAATTGTTGTTAACTTTGTTGAAGTTATTGTTGATGTAGGACAGCTTTTCGTTTGACTAGCATAACTGCAAATTGTTGTGCACGGCAGTAGAAAGTGTGTAAAAAGTTTCTACTCATTGAAGTTGCCATGGCGCAGCGCAAACTGTGAGTTTTGCACTGTGGAGCCGTAGGTTCAACTCATACCTGCGTCCAAGATGTTTTTGCACTTTTTTCTTTTTGTTTAATTTCTTCGAATCTTGATCTCTAGCAGGGATGCCCTCGATTACAACCTGCTGCTCCATATTGCATAACTCGCAATTTGTGCTGAGTCATGTCAACTTCAATGAGTCGAAACTTTTTGGACTTTCGACTGATGTGGGCATAAGAAATGACTTTGAATATTTATGATTTTTATTTACTTACTTTTCAAAACTTTCCTTTTGAAAGTTTAACCATCCAGCACATTCTCTCGGAGTAGAGTCACATGCTCGAATTTGACATATATATACAAAGGGATGTTGAGTGAAGTTTTCTGTCTTCCAAGCCCTTAAAGGGAGGGGAAAAGTCATTGCGGGTTATCGACAAAAAATTTTTTCGGCGAAACATGTTCGAGTAAAGTAAAA
>JAQGBS010004220.1:0-10552 GCA_034698545.1 Acrobeloides obliquus
AATTTTTAGAAAAGTTTATTTCGACCTTTGGATTCATGAAAAGTGGGGCCCCCAGGTTTACTAGCTCCAAAATTTTTCCGAGAAGTATACTGGGTGGGCGTGCCCCCTCCTTTAATAGCATGTCTTGCAATTTTAGATATAAAGATGGAAGTTGGTCTTGCTATTTGAATTTTTATATTTTATCGAAATCTCTCCTCTTTCTCTCAACTTTCGGGCAATACACAAAAAGAATCTTCGCAAACCCTCGTTTTATATACTTTTATTTGTCAATAGATGAGAATTCGCCCACCTGAACTAGTGTGATTTTTCACATGATTGTTTTAGGCGAATTTCTTATTTACGGTCAGAAAATAAATTTGATTAGAAAAATCGAAAATAAAGTTGATTAGAAAAATAAAAATTTGGGCCATATTTTTGATGCTACAAGAACCATGTCACCAAGATCTCGACCAAATGCCGTCAAGTCATTGGAGCACTATGCTGAACCATCAAAAAGTGGGAGCCTATGAAGACCTTCGAGAAGATCTACAAGGCCACTGTGAACCCATGCTAACGTATCCCATTGAAGCGTGGTGCAGTAGGGCTCAAAAGTTTAGAAACTTGTTGAAAAAATATGAAATCGAATTTTTCGACATTTTTTACTAATTATGCAATAACTTCTCAACCAGAAAGAGTTATGGCATGATTTTGGTGTCATTCGATTGCTGCGATATCCAGCTTTCTAGCGACACCAAAACTATCAGGGTTGACTTTGTATATCCGGAGAAATCCTTAAAAACATATAAAAGTTTCGAAACATCGCATGACCCATTTTACGCTATTTTCTATATCGTTCGGCGCCGGAGGCGCTCGGCACTTGAGTTTTGTACTTTAAATTATACTATTTTGTCTTATATTACCATGCTTATGGTGTGACAAATAAATCATTCCTGGATGACTTATGTGAGCCGATGTAAAATACATCCTTGTAATGAAGATGAAATATTTTATTTATAAATACAATTTTAAAAGATCTACAAAATAAGACTTTGGTTTCATAGAATAACGTATAAAGTTGCAATGAGAAGAGAAGTTGTTTATCGTCCCCAGTATCCCTAAAAAGTCGCCAATTTGTAGTTGATGTGAGAAATAAACATACCCATGGACGATAGCCGCCCCACATTCCCCACGGACGATAGCCCCACCATTGACGCTTGTGACGGATCCTAAAAAGTTATATGAGTTAACAGACGATCTGAGTTATTAAAAGTAGTTAGGGAGGGTAATTTTCAGTTTGGGCATCAGTTGGAGGTCTCGGTAGCACAATGGTAGTGCACTTGGACGGTAGCCTCGTCCGGATTCGAGCCCCGGTCGGGTCTGAAAACTTTTGCCCAATTTCACATTCCAGGGTTCTAATCCGGGACAAATTTTTTTCGAAATTTTTTTGCATAAATTTTTTAGCTTCTAGATAGTTTTTTAGCATCGATTGTAGTAAAAAGACTTACATTTCTTGTGATCCGAAATTTTCATGAGATCCCTGAGCTTGACCAGAATTTTCTCGACTTCCAAATCCTCCCATGTCTCTCTTTCCTCCCATGTTTTCATGCGATCCTCTATTAGCCGAGCCGAAATTTTCACGAGATCCCTGAGCTGCGCCAGTATTTTCTCGACTTCCAAATCCTCCCATGCCTCTCTTTTGTCCCATGTTTTCATGCGATCCCATATTAGCCGCGCCGAAATTTTCATGAGATCCCTGAGCTTGGCCAAAATTTTCACGACTTCCGAATCCGTCTGCCGAAATCAAGGAAATTGCCAAGAAAACCGCAAAAAATAACAAAAATAGCTTCATGTTGACGAAACGGTATGCAACAAAACTTGTTTTGTTTTGCATGATATTTCTGAGAATTTGAACCTATTTATACCGCAGACGATCTAACTTTTCCATCTGTGTTGTAGATGTTAGTAAACAACTTTATTTGTTAGAGTCCGAGTTTGACCAATTACGACAATCCTTAAGGCTATGTTTATTGATAAAGGTGAAGATATTTTAGTAAACCTGATCGGTGGTGTTTAAAATGTGGTATTGTTTTTGTACGAAATGAGATGTTTTGATCGGGAAACGACGATTTTATCGGAGAAAATTTGAAATTAGACATAATATTTATTCTTAAAAAATAACAAAGATCACAAATGACGATCGGTTATTTTTGGGTAAATTCGATTAAAGCACTATTGAGTAGTAGAATTCAATCGATTTTAGGCTCAAATTTTAAAGACTCGAAGTTGTTCATCAGAAGAGAAGGCTGCAAAGATGCAATGCTATTGGCCTCCAGAATCTTCCAGTTGCCTGTCTGCAGAGGGAAGAGCAAACTGTGCCAACCGAGAGGTCGACCCCCCTGTGATCATGGAGCACTAGATAGCGGCAGACCGATTTCGATTTCAACACCCGAAAACGTGCACAGGTAAGTCTTTTCTTGAAAATTCCTTTGACTAAATGCTTTTCAGGGTTGAGCTATTGCGGTTTTTGCGCCTTAAAACCATAAAAATCGCCGTTTTTAGGTAGGGTTTTCCCCCTATGGGGTTGGAATTTCAAAGATTCGCCATAAAAACGATGTTTCGCAAAATTGCAATTTTTTTGGGCCACCCTGTATTACTTGCACCCCCAATTTTAGCTAAAAACATGTTATTTCAACTATTTTAGTCGTTCTGCACATTTTTTAGCCAAAAAATAAAAAATTTAGGAAAAATTCGATGCAAGTAAAACTTGTATCTTTATTGGTACGGCCCCAAAGGCAAGTTTTCTGACAACTCTGCTTTAAGGGCTTCTGTTTTGGGGCTTACGTCTAGCGGTATAGGGCATAAGTAGGGTTTGTTATGATCGTGACTTTTGAGCTTTTTTGTGTGCCATTTTTTGAATGTTTGATTTGGGTATGAAGTAATTTTGAGTAAAAGAGATTTTAAAGGGGGTGTTAAATATGGCCGAGTAGAAAAATTTTACAGATGACTAGCCAAATTGGTGCTACAGCTTTTCCAAATCTTCTGGTCCAAATAGAAGATGTTGGTTCGAACAATCTTCACTCCGTTTATAATCAAGTATGTTTATGCGTTTAAACAATTTTAAAAATATCTTTTTTTTAGCTGATCGCATCGGTTCAAAACCTTACGGCTGACGGACATACTCAAAATGGTACTCTTGAGAATATATATCGTGAAATCAATTCTTTTTTAACGTTCCAACGAGCTAATACGATTGCATGGAGATTCAGAGACGTATTTACAGATGCACAATGGGCCTATGTTGGACCAGATCTCCATCCATTTTTAAATACCGCACAATATGGATTGTAATTTTGTTACAATAATGAATAAATTGGAGCAGTTTTTAGCCAAATTGCCCAAAAAAACTTTATTTTAACAACCTGATCGGAGTGCTGTTCACTAGGGTATGGAAGGGAAAAAATGAGACCAAGACCGTTTTCCATATCTTTCTTAAAACGACGATTCACAAAAAAAACATCCTTATGAAACGAAAACATGAATCAGGGCTTTCGTTTCAATAACCCAAAACATTTTTTAAATTCAATAATTTTCGTGCCATTTTATTCGTCTCACCGAGTTATAAACAATGCTGTATTTATTTTTTTCTAAATGTTCAAGGATTTTGAAGTTTATAATGATTTATTAAATCGTTTCAATAAACAATCTGAATTTTGTAGTCTGTAGTAGAAGCGCTAAATTTTACGCTTCTACTACAAACTACAAAAATCTACTACAAACTACAAAAATCTACTACAAACTACAAAAAATCTATTACTACAAAAGTCGATAAAAGTATGTCAAGAAAATTTCAAAATGAATTAATGTTTGCGGATATCTATTTTTCGGTACCAAAATCCCCTTTAAAGTTAAAAATAAATAAATAAAAGTCACGAAAAATGTGTAAAAATATCGCATAGAAAGATTTCCTCAGCCAAAAAAAGATTTCCCCAGAATTCCTCCGAGGAAATCTAGATAAATCCGGATTTATCCGGGGGAAATCCCAACCCTGAAAATGATGTCTTTTATTGATATTTAACTTTTTCTAACGACGCAGGCTTAACTTCGCTTAAAGCACTCCTTGTTTTGCTAGAAAGCCAATCTTGAAGCTCCGTCGGCAACCAAGAAAGTGGGATATAATAAAAGAAAGCATCCCATCCGATTTTGTAGCGATATCGAGGATATTTTGCCGTAATCGCGTGATAATAAGCATCGACAACGTAATCGATTCGTTTAGAAGCATGCTTGTTTATAAACTTTGAAAAATTTTGTTGAACTAAAAAGAGTATTTGGAAAACAATGAAGACAATAAGTTACTTTTATTTTTATAATGTTCTCCATAGTCAATTTTTTGATGTTCATCTAAATTCTTCCAATCTTCTTCAGCTAATTTGGGCAAGATTCGAGTCAATGGGGTGGAAAAGAATCCAGGATTGAAGATACAGCATTTAATGCCCCATGGTTTTAGCTCACGTCTATAAAAATTATCTTTTATCAAATTATTTTTGTGTAATGCCGAGCTTTCTAGAGAACCGGCTACTTCGGACCTTGTGCCCCCTATAATTTGGGTTGAAAGAAATCGCAACAGTTCTGGCCATCCGAAAATGTTATTACTAGACAAAACCTTTTGACCTCAAGCGGGGTTTGAACCTTGAGAGGTGCCTGAGACAATCTCAGTACCACTGAACCATGGTGGCCCTTGGAGTAACCGTTTCTATTCTAGTTATAACGTTTGACAGAAAATATCGCATAAGACGATATTCCTTTCCATTCTTACCTTATTATGTCCATATAAGCTTCTGCGGCATATTTGGAGATACTATACGGCCCAAAATAAACATTTGCCGTACGAGAAAAAGAGCTGGCTGTTGTTAAAATACGCCCTTTTGATTCTTTGAGTAACGGCAAAAATTTCTAAATACTTGATGACACGCGAAAAAGATCATGCTACCTTGGTCACTCTAATGACTCCAATAGTATTAACATCTATAGTTTTCTTATATTGCTCGATTGACGCCCAATCATCGGGACCGTAGCTAAAAATTGCTCCCGCATTGTTTAAAATCGCCCATAGTTCTAATATAACAATAATTTTTTGTATTTTAGACTATACTTTGTGGTGGTTCTAAATGGCTTCTTACGAAATCATAAGCATTCTGGATAGAGTCGTCTTTTGTTACATCCAGTTTAATAGCATAAAGTTTTCCAAGATAACCAGAAGTTTCTTCTTCGAGACTCTTGCAACTCTAAAACGTGTAGATAGATATAAATCTACTACGAAATAGTGGCTTAAGTTTTAAAGCGCCCATTTTCGATGCCTCAAACGCTGGGTTACACTGATCTCAAATCAAACTACAAAAATCTACTACGAACTACAAAAATCTACTACGAACTACAGGAATCTACTACAAACTAAAAAATTTACTACAAACTACAAAAATCTACTACGAACTACAAAATTCTACTACGAACTACAAAAAATCTACTACAAACTAAAAAATTTACTGCAATCTACAAGAATCTACTACGAACTACAAAAAATCTACTACAAACTACAGGAATCTACTACAAACTAAAAAATTTACTACAAACTACAAAAATCTGCTACAAACTACCCACTCGGAGACTTGATGTTTATAAAAAGCTATTAACATCTGACTCAAACGTAGTTTTATCAAATTTAACGATACTTCTTCGGTATAGCACCCTGCAAACACAGGTATCCCATTTTTCGCACATTTTACGGCGATTCCTCTACCAAATCCTGAATCGCATCCTGTAATAAATACAACTCGATTGTTCAAATCTGTTAGAGGGATTTGTTCCCAAACAAATCGCAAAAAGTAGTAAATAGCTGCGGAAATTAAAAACAACGGTGCCAATCCTAGGAAACTACAGCATAGAGATAATAGACTGAACATTTCTCTATCGAAATTTTTCCGACACTTCTAAAAAGCGACTTCTTAAACTCAATAAAAATATCAAATTTAAAGATTATATCGAAGTATATATCCTATCGAAGTTGTTATGAATATTTTGCGAGAAATGACAGTTTTAAAAGGAAAATATGTTTACTCATATTAAATAGATGTAATCTTCCAACTTGAAATAATTACAAAAAAATTTATAAAAATCCTTGTTTACCACAACAAGGTTTTAAAATATTAATAACAAGTTCAAATTCGAAGATTTTTTCTCTAACTTTGCTGTAAACATCGATAAAAAATAGCCCTTAGGCTTAGGTCTAGGCCTTAGGATGAGAGACTTTTGCGCACCGGACATTTGCGCATCGGACATTTGCGCACCGGACATTTGTGCACTGACATTTGCGCATTTGCACAATGAAGCATGAGCTAACTTTTACATCGGTTTTCTTACAATAATGTGAACTTGTTTGTAGGCAGAAATTTTTATAAAATTCGGGGCGCAAATGTCGGTGCACAAAAGTCTGGTGCGCAAATGTCCGGTGCGAAATGTCGGTGCGCAAAAGTCTCTCACCCAAGCCTTAGGTTTAGGCCTTAGGCTTAGCCTAAGTCTTATGCTTAGGTCTAGGCCTAGGCTTAGTCTAACAAGGAATGCTCAACATAGGAAATGCAGATCTTGACAAGAGACCTAGTGGGTTTGAAAGTACTCGGCCTGAAAACAATTATGGCATATGTTTCGGATTCGAACCAAAAGAAAAATTTTTGGCTACGGAGCGTTTAAGGTTTTTCCTTTGTAACAAGGTCTAACTTTGTTTGAATTGGAAATAAGCCTCTGTGGTGCAGTGGGGAAGCTGTCGTCCGTTTACTACAATGGAGCGGGTTCGACTCCCAAACCCCGGCAAAAAGTTAGATTTTAAGCCAAAAATTTTTCTTTTGGTTCGGATCCGAAACATATGCCATAATCGTTTTCAGGCCGAGTACTTTCAAACCCACCAGGCCTCTTGTCAAGATCCGCGCTTCCTATGTTGAGTATTTCTTGAGATATCTTCTGACCCGCTCCATTGTAGTACTTTTTATTTATTTAAAAAATTTTACTCGAGCTCTAACCGTTACAAAAACAATATTAGCACTAGTTAAATAAATGTTGTTAAAGGACCAGCCCATTTTTGGATGAATTGATGCCATGTGATAGAGCACAAAATTTGGAGCAGTTTTTGCTTTTATAGCACTACTTGAAAATCTAACTATAAAAAATTATGAGCGAAACAAATTGCGGAAAAAACTTTCAAACAAGTTTGAACATTGAAACGAAAACTCTGATTCATCAATCAGATTGTTTATTGAAACAATTTAATAAATCATTATAAAAAATTTTTTTTTTAAACATTTAGAAAAAAATAAATACAGCATTGTTTATAACTCGGCGAGACGAATAAAATGACACCAAAATTATCAAATTTTAAAATTATTTTGGGTTATTGAAACGAAAACCATGAATCGGGGTATTCGTTTCAATAACCCAAAACATTCTTCAAATTCGATGATTTTGGTGTCATTTTATTCGTCTCGCCGAATCATAAAAAATGCTGTATTTTTTTCTAAATGTTCAAGGAGTTTGAAGTATATAATGATTTATTAAATTGTTTCAATAAACAATCTGATTGATGAATCAGGATTTTCGTTTCAATGTTCAAACTCGTTTGAAAATTTTTTTGTTTCGCTCTTAACTTTTTTCGGTTAGATTTTCAAGTAGTGCCGTAAAAGCAAAAAATGCTTCAAATTTTGCGCTCTATCATATGACATCAACTCCCTCAAAAGTGGACGAGTCTTTTCAAATAATACTAAAGAACAAAAATGAATGGTATTACACTAACTAGCATTGCAAAACTATACGAAATTTGGATGCTCGAGAAAGCAGAATTGCATCCGTCAGTGTCACAGCAGCAAACTCGAACTTGATCCGAAGTTGATAGAATTTTCGGATTGACAACATTCTTGTTTTTGGCACTTTTACTTTTTCGCATCATCTTGCTCAAGATGAAAGAAAACGGCAAATTTTCTTTTTTTAAGGCAGTTCCATTTGTATCAACTCGATCATTTTGAAATTCTCTAGCATAGTTAAGTAGTTGATCGGCATCTTCAGTAACACATGTGTTACCTATATGATGACAGACATCTGCAGGGTTGTAGGTTTCTTCATCTCCATTATAGTCATCGGTAATATCTGTGTCATATGCACAATATCTAAAAGTTTCTTTGTGGCTCATTGGCATGAAAAATTTTTAGAATTTTTTAAACGAAATTACCTCAATATTTCATTATTGTAAAATATTTCGATTTTTACACACTGTGTTGTTTCGTATAGATTACAAGTGGCCTTGGACCCTTTGGAATCTAAAATTTTTTCATTTGGCAAGAGCGGAGTTAAAGGATCAGTCCAGCGAGAAAAAAAGTTGCCCAATTTTTGTTGAGATTCGAAAATTTCATGAAAAACGGAGCATTTTTTGTTTTTACGGCATGTGCTGAATTCGTTGTAGTTTTCGAGATGCGTTTGAAATTGTTCATGTTTTCGTTGTAATACACAAACTTCTTTGAATTTTTAATCGATTTTTTCAATTTTCATACAAATGAACATTGTAACTATAATTTTTACAGCTAAATGAGACGAACGCCGCGTAGGGTAGTCAGGCAAGAGACTAGTATTTCCAAAAAAGGCCATCTTACCCGTAACTGTTCCATCTGAAGCGAAATTTGAAGTATAACACTCGATGCTATACCCAAAATTAAATAAAGCCGACAAAAATAAAAAGTTCAGCAGCAAAAACATATTGATTTTCTAAGCGTAAAAGAAAAATAAAGTTGTGCGCTAAATGTCTCGACTTGCGTCTCGAATTCGTGACTCAAGTCGAGACAGTGTCTCGATCTTGTTTGAATTAGTTGGAGTATTGACACGAAAACCCTGAATTTTTCATTTTTTTAAATACGCTTAACTATTGGATGTATTTAAAAAACAAAATCGGCATTCTTTATAGCTCGACGAACAAAATGACATCAAAATTATCCAATTTGATAACTGTTTTGGGTTATTGAAACGAAATTTTTGATTCAGGGTTTTCGTTTCAATAACCCAAAACAATCATCAAATTGGATAATTCTGGTGTCGTTTTGTTCGTCTCGTCGAGCCATAAACGAATGCCGTCTTTGTTTTTAAATACATCCAATAATTAAGCGTATTTTAACAAAATGAAAAATTCTGGGTTTTCGTGTCAATACTCCAACTAATTCAAACGAATTCGAGACTTAGCTGTAAGTCGAGACGTTTAGCGCGCAGCCTAATACAACTAAATAATAAAAAATTGTATTTCCAACACTTTAAATATGATTTTAGCTAATGCTTTTTTTGTCTTATATTATATTGACCTGTGAAATGACTCAATCGGCTTAGTGGGTAGATGATTCGGTTTTTGTTGAATCTAGCTCGAAAACGTACACTCATAGGGTAAAGTACAAATGAAGGTGTGGTGTATTAAAACAATTTCACACATTTTTCATAAAAGTCTATAGCTGTAAGCACTAGTGGTATGATATTTATAAGACGATTATTCACGATTCAGTCTCGATCTATTACGGAAAATTCTTGACCAAACTTCACTAAACAACACAAAACTCAAAATTACATTGGATTGTCCATTAAAAAGGATCAGTCCAGTGGGAAAAAAAGTTACCCATTTTGTTGATATTCGGAAAGTTCATGAAAAATGGAGCATATTTTGTTTTTACGGCATGTTCTGAATTGTTGTAGTTTTCGAGAAAATTGCGTTCGAAATTGCATGTTTTCGTTGTAATACACAAACTTAGAAATCACACCAACTTCTGGTGCATTCCCCCTTGTTAGCTCGTAAAATGTGCTGAATTTTCTAAAGTTCTTTTGAAACTTGTTCATTCACAGATCGCCAACTAATTCGGTCAAACTCGCATGTTTTTTTGTTGGCGGCAACGTCTTTGAGTGGGTAGCAGCGTATTGTCTTTATGGGAAGAGCCGTCTTGGCTTGGGGTTGTAAAATGAGCAGAAGCCTGGAAAACAATTTCACTGTTCATTTGCCGCGAAACGTCTTTGCTGGAAATGTGGATGACAGTTTTACAACATCGTTGATATAGAAAATGTCACCTCGTCGATGAGAATATTTATCCAGGCAAAAAAACAAATTTTGAAGAACAGGGTGAGAAAAAACCGTACTTTTGAATAAATTTTGAATTGTACCCTTGCTCAAAAATTGAATTTTTGTTCACAAATGAAAATTTTGCTCAAAATCGAATTTTTTCATGACCCAAAAAAATCGTACTTTTGTGTTTTTTGGTGAAATTTTTTTCAAGAATTACCTAAGGGGTATTTTCATGCGAGAAATAGATTGAAGCACACTTTCTCGCATGAAAATATCCCTTATAGGTGATTTTTGAAAAAAAATTTTCGCCAAAAATACACAAAAGTACGATTTTTTATCACCCTGTAGAAAGTTTCTAAATTGACACTTGTTGGAAAAAAGTTGGCCAACACGCCAATCATGCGCATTTTTCGGTGCTCGAATTCAGGGAAATATCAAAGTATGTAATCA
>JAQGBS010004221.1:0-10549 GCA_034698545.1 Acrobeloides obliquus
TAGAGCGCTATCTCCATCAGTCTCTTATTTTTTGCATGTTGCAGGTTCGATTCCGAGTGGGGACAAAAAAATTTTTTCAAATTTTTTTTACAGTGTTCTATAAATGCTAAATTTCTGGTGACTTGGGGTTTTTCATTTTGTGTCATAAGGAGTGGTTGACATAAAAATTTTAAAAAAATCTTGCATTTGAAAATTCACAAGCTGTGAGGGTCCCTTGTGAGAAAAATGATGAACTAAAAAATCGCACTTTCATATTTACGCTTAAAAACCCCAATCTATTCCCTGAATCAGGGTCAAGGAAGTGTTTTCAAGGTTCGAGAGTGCGCGCAATCGATTTCTCGCATAAAATTACCCCTAAGGGGTCACTTGTTAAAAAATTTTTTTGACATTTTTACTTTGGCATTTTTATTCCTGTTAAGCACACGTGCCTAACGGTCGCCATTAGCGACCCTATGGCGCAAATTTTTGGAAAAATTGTTAATCAAAATTGATGTAAAAGGGCATTCAAGCAATTTTTTTACTAAAACAACGGCGCAATTCGGAAAATTTGCAATTAAAAATGGCATAAAAAGTGACAACGGCGCATATTCCAAAAATTTAGCGAACGTAAAAACATGTGTGCTGTTAAGTGCGCCCCCCTCCAGGCGTAGTAGCTCCATAATCATATTTGAGATCAATCAACCGTGAGAAAAAAATCATATTTAAGATATATAAATTAAAATTTATTTTAATAAAACCATTATTCGTCCTTTTTCCAAACGTATTATCACATCTTTAACAAAATAAAAATAATAAAAAAAATAGGAAAATACAATTTAAAAATTAAATTTTGATTGCGTGAGCAGTTATTTTAAATGAAATTAATAATGTACAAATCAATTTTAAAAAATGTTATAGTTAGGGACAATAACAACAGTAGCATCGTCCACTGAACCAAGGACTATACGACCATCTATTGTCCATACATGCACCAGCGCACTTTAGATCACGTTTCTCCCAATTATTATGGTAGCAAGCGGCAACACCATCATATTTAGAGCAGGAAAAAAGCGAGTCTATTTTATTTACACCATAATTGATCACATCATCAAGATCTTCAGTATTGACATAAGAATAGAATAAGGAAAACCCTACTAGGAGCAAATAAAACTTCATTTCTAAATTCTTTATAAATCTCAAGGAATGTTTTATTGTCAGAAAAAATGCTCATTGAACTCGCTAAAAATGCCGTCAATAGCTTCATCTAGACGAGTTATGTATGAAAAGCATAACAACATTGTCGGACGAATTTTTGAGAAATATTTGTTGGGGATTAAAAATATTAAAAAAGGCACAATCCAGAATCTGTCAGCATTTCGAGTACACACCCCGGAGTGTGTCAATCTTTCGTAAAAAATTCAAAAATAATTTTGGGAATATTTTTAATTATTTTTAACCCTCTAAAAATAAATTTTTTAAGTTATTCCCAAAATATTTTTCCATTTTTTACGAAATGTGTCATTTTAATATTTTTAATCCCTTGTAAATATTTCTTAAAAATTCGTTCGTGCATAACTCGAGATGATGCGATTGGCTCTAGTCTTCCACAACGGGGTCCAAAATGACATGCGGAACTTCCACAACGGTCGATTTTCTCTACTTTCTCGTGATCAAAAGAAAAAAAATTCCGTCACATTCGAGTTCCCCATATCGAAAAACCCCCTGGATACAAAAAATCAGCTGGAAAAATTTTTAAAATTCAATTTTTTTAACCCTTTGATTCCCCGTACAGTAAAAATACTGTAAGGGGGGATCAAGAGGTTAAAAAATTGAATTTAAAAAAAATTTCCAGCTGATTTTTTGTATCTAGGGATTCTTCGATATGGGGAACTCGAATATGACGGAATTTTTGATCACGAGAAAGTGGAGAAAATCGACCGTTGTGGAAGTTCCTAGAGCCAGGTAAATCAAGTGGAATGTTGAGATGGTAAAAATGAGTGAGAAAAAATGTTCAAGTGATGTTTAACAAATTTTTTAAAACTTATATAGACCCTAGTTTGGACGAAAAAAAACTTTTATAGACCTAATTTGGGCGAAAGTTCATCAAAAAATATTTATTTAATTGATAAAACTCCAATTTTTGCGTCAATAACTCATTTTATGTAAATATTTTCCCATCGAATGCTAAAAAAAGCTACATTTTACATTTATTTTAAGTTGGCTAACATCAAATACATATGATATTTAATTGATAAGAAAAGTTTTATCAGTATATTTGGCTAAATGAAAATATTTTTAAAATTTATCAAAAAATTATTCCCAAGGATGTCTTGGATAATTTGATTCATTAAAAGAAGATTTTTACTTTAAAAAAGAAGATCTGAAGAAAGGCGTATCTAGTGCAAAAAGAGCTCCAAAAATGAAAAAATTACATTCAATAAAGTTTTCAAGGTTGTTTAGAGTAGCCAGGGGACATAAGTTAAATTTGCATATTTCTAGTCCTATGTGAAATTTGCATAATCTATGCCTAAGTGAAATTTGCATATTTCCAGGCCAATGCAAATTTGGATAATTATAGTCTAAACAAAATTTTCATAGTTGAGTCTTAAGCAAAACTTCTTAAAGGTGGGTGCAGATCAAGACCGAAAAATTTTTTTTTGACTTTCTAGGGGTAATTTTATGCAGGGAATCGATTGCAACCATTTTCAGAGCGTGAAAACGCTTTCCTAACCCTGATTCAGTCAATTTTATTATGGGGGTATTTTTATTGTAGAAAAAATCAGCTGATTTGGAGAATTTTTTGAAATTTCTCTTTTTTCAAAAGCCCGAAAATTGGTACAACCCAATATTTTTTGGGCCGACAATACTTATTGAACAACCCGATACTTAATTTGGGCATTTATTATTTTCTTTCTAGAATATTGTTTCATTGAAAATTTTGTATCTATTAATCTTAATGCGTACGTCACAAAAATTTCAAGTTCCACTATTTGATCAACAATATCAGTAGACTCCTTTGCAAGAGATAAATAATTGTTTCCGTTATTTTTGTTTTTGTTGATTATTCTTTAAAGGGTCTCCGCCTAATTATCAAGGTCATCACAAACTTTTCGTTTCGTAGGAATGTAGTTTAGGTATTGTTCTGTCCACTTTCTAAGTTTTTGATCCCCGGTGTCCGAGACAGTTTTTATTAGAAAATGATTTTAAATAGATTATTTGCGATTTTATTATTGAGCTTTTTGTTAAAATGCGACTTAGCTGAAGAAGTTCATAAACTTAGTGATGCAACAGGGTAAGTTAACTTTTTTTTTTACGTTGGCACCTTAAAGTTGTTCATTTTATAGGGTGGGCCAAAAAAGTGGCTTTTTTTATTTTTTGGGACCCGGAAATTTATTTTTCTCGGGGTAATTTTATGCGAGGAATCGATTGCGTGCATTTCCGGAGCGTGAAAACGCTTCCCTGAACCTGATTCAGGGAAAAATTGGTTTTACAGTGAAACTTATTTTTAAAGAAAAAGTGAAAATTATCATTTTCTGTATCAGGGAATCGTTTTTTATGCTTCGAAAACATGTGGAATCAATTTCTCGCATAAAATTACCCATAGAAGAGTGATTCCCAGATAAAAAATGCGAAAACCGAAAGTAACCATTTTCTCTGAATCAGGGTCAGGGAAGCGTATACAATATGGTATTAGTTTTACTCGTCTCGTTGAGCCGAATCTAATGACATTACTCGTTTTTAAAATTTCGAGTCACCACCAGTTTTTGTCTTAAAAAACTACCTTACTAGATCTAGTCTCCTATGCTAATAACGTCACCAGACCTCAACTTCAAAAATTTAGTATTCGAGTCAAGCGTTATGAAAACGTTTACAATGGAGGAAATGGTGGAGGAAACAGTGGTGGATGTAACAGTTGTGGGGCTGCTGCTAACACTTTAAATACAGGAAATGGCAATGGTGCTAGTCATGGTGGAAAACCGTTAACTGTAAAAATTGAAACTACTGGGAATGTACACGTTAATCGCGGCTCTAGCACTCAAAGTGGAAGCTATAATTCTAATGCTGGTCAAAATGGCGAATATTCTACAGGTGGTCAAAATGGTGGTTATGCTACAGGTGGCCAAAATAATGAATATACAAGTGGTCAACATGAAGGCTATTCTACAGGTGGTCAAAATCTGGGTTATTCAACAGATGGCCAAAATGGTGGCTATTCTACAAGTGGTCAAACTGGAGGGTATTCTACATATGGTCAAAATAGTGGATATTCAACAACCGGCCAAAACCTAGGATATTCCACCGGTAGCCAAAATGCTGCCTATTCCACAGGTGGTCAAAATCTATTAAATAGTCCCAGCGGCAACTACGGTCTTGGTCAAAGTGCTACCAATTATCAAGCTAATAGCGGTCTCAACAGTTCCCCTTATACTAGCGGCTACACTGGTGGAAACAACTATGCTAGTGGCAATGCTTTAAATAGCCTTACTAGTGGTGGTTATGGAAGCAACTATGGTGGATATGGTACAAACAGCTTAAGCAGTAACTCATATGGAAGCGGTAGCTATGGAAGTAACTATGGTAGCAATAGTGGTATTTTTGGAGGAAACATTCTTGCTCCTGGCTATGGTACAAATGGCTTAAGCAGTAACTCATATGGAAGCGGTAGCTATGGTGGAAGTAACTAT
The DNA here is from genome assembly GCA_034698545.1 of Acrobeloides obliquus. Taxonomy (NCBI): domain Eukaryota; kingdom Metazoa; phylum Nematoda; class Chromadorea; order Rhabditida; family Cephalobidae; genus Acrobeloides; species Acrobeloides obliquus. The sequence goes on from JAQGBS010004221.1 coordinate 4,665, forward strand.
GGTGGCAATAGTGGTATTTTTGGAGGAAACATTCTTGCTCCTGGTTATGGCACAAACACCCAAACAAGTGGAAGCAGCTATACAGGTGGTTATGGTAGTGGTTATAATGGTGGCTATGGCAACACTGGTAACTATAATAGTGGTGGATATGGTGGTTATAGCAATGTTGGTTATGGTAATACTGGTAGTAACTATAACAACGTTGGACATGAAGGCTACAGTAATGGTGGTTCTTATGGAGCTAATAGTGCCAGCGGCAGCTATGGTGGGACAAATCATGGTGACTTCGACTTGAGCAAATGCCAAACGATCCCAGTCGGTGCTGGCGGTGTCTACAACATTCCACGGGGTGGTTGTGCCGTACTCGGAAAATAAATATATTTATTCTAATTTTAATAAATAGTTTTATAGAAACTAATGATATTGTTGTTTAGTTAATAATAAACGTTTATCTTTTGGGCGGTTCTAAAAGTTCGCAGACTTTTCACATGAATTTTCGACCCGAAATTTTTTCTAAAATAACCTGCGGGACGACACTGGCGTCTTAACATTTGCGTTCCGACATTTGAGGCCCCGATATTTGCGGCTCAAAAATGGGCTTTTTAAAGTTTATTTAAACGCTTAGGAAATAAATTAATCAATTTGGTCTTGGTTAATCTGTTCCCAAGTGTCGAATTTGTTTTTGTACAAGGTTAATTGAATTATGTGTAAATGATTGATTATTCCTCGATCGGATAGGTTTTGAATCTGATCGAATTGCTCAACGAGAGCTTTGATTGGTGGTACGACTTTTCCGGTCGAACGTTTGCGGCCCCGACATTTGCGGCTCAACATGCGTGGCTCCGACATTTGTGGCTCAAAAATGGGCCCAAAACGGAAAAACAATAATTAAATAATGATTGCTTATAAAAATGTCATAAGCAATCATTATTTTTTCTATATAAATTGGTGTGTCGGATCGGGTCAGCGGGTCGGGTCAGAAGATCCGGGTCAAATTTTCGGATTTTTTCGAGCAAAAATAGGCGGATCACCGGGTCGGGTCGGTTTTCTACCACTACTTGAAAGGGTGTATAATTTTCGAAATTCTTTTTTCTCACTTAAAAAATTGATATTTTTTATTAAAATAACACTTGTCTTTAAACTTTATATTGGTTTCTTAAACAATAACAAGAATTTTTTAAGCAACTCTATTAGCTTATTCTTTATTCTTAATAAAGCCTTCTGGTATGCATTCAAAAATAGCATTATTATCAACGCCCCTATGGATCTACATAGATTTTGAATTATTGATCGAGAATTTGCGAGAACATAGAAGAATTTTGAATTACAATACAATTCATTGTTATTCATTATTGAAACGTAGTTAACGAGTTGCAATAAACCTTAAATAGCATAGATTACAACTTGTGCTATACAAATTCCAATAATCTTCTTTCTATCCGGCACAGCTTCTCGAGTCGATACCAAGTACTGTTGGGAGACAGTGGCTTTTTGTATGAACAATATTGTACAGATGATTATAAAGCTAGCTGCTACGACGATGCAGCATTGTAGGGTTGTTGAAGCGTATATGCATATGTCGATAGCATTTCTGTTTTCATTGAGGTCCAGAAAAATTGAGACACTATACGTGGCACCAAAGATTGATCCGATTATGAAATCATAAGATATTAATCGAAACAATATCCATTTTGTTGAAATATTTTCTTCCGATTTCTCAAATCCAATTATAAAATAGTATCGTGCTAATACATAAGGGAATATAGAAGATATTGCAGCGTTTTTTACGAAAACAATAGATGTTTCTAAAAAATTTTTAAAATAAATGGGTTTAGCTAGGATTGGATAACTAGGATTTTTTCGATGGAGTCCATTTTTTGAAAAAAATCATAAGGGAAGTAAGGTGATTTTTTTCGAAAATTTTCAAAAATTTTATGAAAAATCATATTATAACCCATAGGTCTCCACAACCTTACATACCTATGTTGCTGCAAAATTTCAGCCAATTTTACCCCTTGGCGGATTATTTTTTTAATTTGATGTCTTTAAAATTTAACAATTTTCTCCCCCTTGAATGACCCCTCCAAAGAGAGCTAACTCAAAACTCTTACTTGTTATAAGATTGAAAACTTGTCTATCATTAACTATATCATTTCCATATTTGTCATAGGTGTCGTTTTTGGCCGTATGATAAAATATATAGATAAATAAAATTATGTCTAGAAGAAAATTTAGACCATACGTATTGTAGATGAATATCCGAAAAATTCTTCCAGATATATTACAAAACCGGGTGATCAGCAAAATTACAAATGAGATAAAGAAATTAGAAAATATAATAACATAATTTATGGGGTCAACAATCGAATTAAAAGCTTTGGTAAATTTTATATCGTTCGTAATACAGTTGGTTAGATTTACATATGTCATAATATTTGAACTTTTTTATAGATCTTAACTTAAAATTGACTTCATTGAACAAGGATTATTAAGCGGAAGTGTGTTATAAAATATTTTGGAGTCGATCTTACATTCTTTTTTTTGTTTATAGGCCTAAATGCAAATAAAAAAACAAGAGGCAATATCATGCGAGTGGGAATTAGCGATACTCTAGTTAGAGCAAGTGGGTTCAGCACTTTCGTTGTACTTTTTCGTTGTAACTTTTTTGTTGTGAATTTTTGTTGCAACTTTTTCGTTGCAACTTTTTCGTTGTAACTTTTTCGTTGTAATTTTTTTACAACGAAAAAGTTGCGAGAATATTCCCATTGCCTGATTATCAATAAAATCCGTTTATTGATACGAAAAAATTTAAATCAACTTAGTCCATTTTTTTCAAAAACGACCAAAAATATTTTTTCCATGTAGGTAGCCCCTGTTTGGAATAAATTTCTTTTTGAAAAAATTTCCCTGACCCTCTACAAATTTAAAAAAAAAATAGACTCCGAGTAAATCTCGCATTAAGATAATGTTATGACACAACTTTATTTTAATTATTTGAAAAAATATCATGTTAATTCTTGTTTATTATTTAATCTTTCTTCTTCTATCTTTAACATTTACATCATGGCTATAAAGTTTATAATCATAAATAGCATGATCTGTAAAATTTGCATAATTTTGTTGTGCTCCCACTAATTCAAGCAATACAACAGTGTTTATCGGTTGAATATAAGGTTTTGGTACATATAAAGTCACCTAAAACTGTGTTAAAAATTTATAAATTTAATAAAACCTGTGGTCCATTTTGAGGCCAATATCTTCCAATATTATATCCATTAACAAAAAGTTGTCCCTTGCCCCACCCAGTGGAGTCAAAGAATGTATCCTCGAGTTGTGTTGCATTGAATTGTCCTATATAAATCCCAGGTTGAGAAATGTCTTTTTCTGGAAGGACATTTTCTTGCTCTTCTGCAAGCGAGAAAGAAGATAAAGAATCAATAGAAGTTTTTGTTAGGTTAATACCACATGCGTACCAATCTTGAATTGGCATAAAGTCGATATTTACACCAGAATGGAGACCCTATAATGAGTTGTAGCAAATTTTGACCTTTTTGTTGAAAATTTTTTAAAAGCGACTATCCTACAGCCAACTATCCATTTTTGCTGTCGGGTCCCACTAGTCTGCAGGAGGAGTGCTACCCCTGAGATTTAGAAGAGGGGTGGGGTTGTACCATAAGATTGTAATAAACGAATGAAATTTTGAATTTACCTTACTATCTAACTCAGGATACTTTATAAACCAAAAGTTTAACCTTCCTCGATTTTCAACCAAAATCCTTAACATATCACCTTGTGTTGCACTGGTTAAATTTATGGATGTTTGAAAGTCTCGTGAAAGCATGCCCTAAACGTGGCTCAAGAATATGGCAAAAAAGTTCCCTTGAAGAACTTTCTTCTTGATATACAAAGTGGCAGATCTCTCGGTTTTCAGTTTCTCACGTGGATGGTTAGATCCTGGAGACCATTTTTATGTAAGCATGCTAATGTTTTCACAAAAAACAAACATTAACATCTTTTTAAAAACATGTACCGAAATCGAACCCCTCAATTTAGAAACAGAGATCTATGAAATCTACCATTTTGTTATGATAGCAAGTAGAACGTTTTTCAAAGAAACTTTTTTGCCATTTTCATGAGCCGTATAAAAAGTTCTTTGGAAAAAACTGGGATATCAGGTTACAATCTTACTTGATAAATATTATTTATAAAAACATATCCATAATCTTTAATATTAGGTGCTGATAAAATAGTTCCACCGACTTTTAATGTTGTCGTATACAGAACAAAACCATATCCATGATCAATTTGTTCGAAAGACAGCGGATCTGTATTCAAGGTACAAGTTTCTTGGATTTTTGTGATCGTCGAAATTAAATTTGTTCCGATGCGTTTCATGGTCACTTGACCATAGTTTAGAACCCTAAAAATAGCTATTATAACAGTTTAATAGCATTCTTTCATCATGAACAAGGGGGATAGAGAACACCAGTGTCATAAAAGTGAAACCCGTGATCCTCGATCCGGATACATGGCGCCATAGATACAGGGTCCCTTGGGTCCTTGGATCCTGGATGCATGGGTCTGTGGTCTCTTAGGCCCCAAAAATTTTGTCCCTTTTGGACTCTGAGGAGCACCATGTGAGGAGGTTTGCCTGTCACCATGAGATACTGATGACCAAAAAGGAACTGGTCGTCAACATGCAAAAAACTAAAAAAGGCCATTGGAGTCACAGACAAAGAGGAATATCCTCAATGTCAGTCGATCAAGAGATTCCACGACTTTTTGGCCTGCTGACTGAATAGCTTGGAGGAAGGATCTCCCTTCCCACGTATATCATTCTTACGGATTATTGCTAGGTATTGTTAGCGGAGGTTGTACCCAATCGGTTAAATTCCCAATAAACGAATGAATAGCAGTATATAGTGGTGTTATATCCCCATTTTCTGCTATAGCTGCACCATAGTCATAAGAAGTGATAATCTAATGCTTTTTTATGTGTATGTAATCAAAAAATACCGATCCATAGGCCTCTGCACCATTTGTAAATCCAAAATTTGTGCCGCCATGTATCATATAAATGTTGAAAGATGCACTTTTGTTATACATGTGAGATAGGTTGTCAATAACAAGGGATGGGTCGAGGGTTCTTGGAGCTGGTTGTCCCCATGTTATAAACCAATTGACCCAAAATTCAGAGCAAACTGATGGGCCTAAAAATTTTAAGTGGCATAGTAAAATCAGGGCTGTAGCTGTTCTGTTAATTAGAGCGCGATTCAACTATATGTGTAGCTAGGTGATTCAGGTCTTAGGCTTAGGCTAAGGCTTAGGCTAAGACTTAGACTTAGGCTTAGGCTTAGGCTTTAGCTAAGGCTTAAGCTAAGGCTTAGGCTAAGGTTTAGGTTTAGGCTTAGGCTAAGGCTTAGGTTAAGGGTTAGGTTAAGGCTTAGGCTAAGGTTTAGGCTAGGCTTAGGCTAAGTCTAGCATATAGACTTAGGTTAAGGCTAAGGCTAAAGCTAAGGCTTAAGCTTAGGACTAGGCTTATGCTTAGGATTAGCCTTTGGCTTAGGCTAAGGGTCCAGGAGCGTAGCCAGGGGATTAAAAGAGCTTCAGTCCCGTGACGCGCCGAAGTCGTGAAAAATCTTTTACATAATGGTTCCCTTTATGATTTTTTTGAGATTTTTTCAATTTTTGGAGATTCATTCCATCATCCCCAAATCTTGCCTATGCCTCTGGCTTAAAATCAAAACCAGACTCGCGACCCACCCTCCCCCCACCACTAAACTTGTTAACCAAACCATCCAACCCTTCCTGAAACTCTTTAAATTAGACATCAGAATATGATTTTACCTCCCATCGAATGTTCATATTGTAATTGAAAATTAAAA
>JAQGBS010004222.1:0-10548 GCA_034698545.1 Acrobeloides obliquus
AATTGTGGAGTGAGCGTTTGCCGCTCAGGAGAAGCGATGGAAGGTCCACTTAGGCAGTGTTGTCGGTAAGATCATCAAACGTCAAGATCTAATATTTTCAAAAATGAATTCTTTTTAACTAACTCAAATTCAAACACGGATATCAGATTCGGAACCAACATGGAATTTTTGGGTAAAAAAATTTCTTTTTCAAAACCTAATTTTTGGGCTGAATAAAAAGGTTTCAATATCTATAAACTAATCTTAAAAGGGACACTATCAACTTGCCCCCTTCGATTTGGCCGAAACCGAGCTCAACATGCCCGACTTGATTATAAAATTTTTGAAATTATCGGCCCATACGGCTTCTTGACTGAGATATGAGCGTTTCAAGCTCACAGTAAGTTGAATTACTTATTAATTTTGCCTGAATCAATAAAGATTTGTATATTGAAACGAAAATATGAAAAATTAGACAAGTCAAAATTTACCGACCAGTTTGGGACGAGAGATAACCCATTGAGTTCCTTATGGTCTCAAGAATTCTGGGCTATCTCTCGTCCCAAACGGGTCGATAAATTTTGAATTTTCTAATGTTCCATATTTTCGTTTCAATATACAAACCTTTATTGATTCAGGAAAATAAGTAATTCAACTTACTGCAAACTTTAAACGTTCATATCTCGGTCAAGAAGCCGTATGGACTGATAATTCCAAAAAATTGTAATCAAGTCGGGTATGAGGAATCTGTTGAGCTCGGTTTCGGCAAAATCAGAGGGGACAAGTTGATAATGTTTCTTATTAGCTCAATCCGCATCAGTAAAGTTCTTATTGGTGACGATCAACAAATGCTATATGCTAGGCTGATGCCAGACATTTCTCGAAGACGGGTTCTCCTATTATACCCCATTCTCAGTACTGGTTCTACTGTTATCAAAGCTGCTTCGATTTTGCTCGAAAATAGTGTGGAAGAAGAGAACATTTTTCTAGTTAGCGTCTTTTCTACGCCTCAAAGTATGGTTATAGAATGGTGTAGGGGGGATAGAGTCGGCAAGTTCCTAGGTGGAGAGAGGGAGGACAAGTCCACGGAACGAGTGGGTACCACTTGGAAAGGTGTTTTGGAGCTATACAATAGGGGAGGGGGGCACCCACGTGAAAAATTTTTCAAAAATTTTTTCACGTGGGTGGCCCCCCTCCATTGAGTAGTAGCTTCAATGTTTTAATCTAAAAAATTTTAGGCATTGCTCAAATCCACTCGCAATTTCCGAATATCACAATTATCACTAGTGAAATCACTTGCGACATTCCATTTTACTTCACTACCAAATATTTTGGAACCGATTGAAAATTTTTAAAATTTTCTTATCTCTCTCAAGACGCACTAAAGAGGAAAAAGGTGGAAAAAAATAAAAAAGAATATCGCCAATCGACTCAGCTCGCCGAGCGCTTTAAAACGAGTATCATATCATGGAGGTTTTTGAGATTTTCTCCATGGTCGAGTGGCTAATGCGCTTGGTATTAACTCATAGGGCGCGGGATCGAACCCGTGACCTATGATTGAAGGTCGAACACGTTAGCCACTCGGCCATGGGAAAAACTTCCAAAACCCCATGATATGGTACTCGTTTTGAAGCGCTTAGCAAGCTGAGTCGATTGACAACATTCTTTTTTATATTTCCATCTTTTCGGCTTTTTGGTGCGCCGTGCTCTCACTCTCTCATATCATTCCTATATTTTTTTCGAAAAATCGCATTTTGCGACTTTTCGCTTCAATACACAGGCTTTCACTGGATCAGGGAAGCGTTTTTTCGCACCCAAAATGTTAAATTCGGATTTCCCACATGTTTTTGACTCCTAGAGGGATAATTTCTATAAAAAATTTTTTCACGTGAGTGCCTCCCTATACTGTAGTAGCTCCGGATGTTATCCAACTTCTTGTTTCTCTAACTGATTTTTTCCAACCAACTTTCTCCAACTTTTTTCCACTAAAAATGTCGAAAATTTCCTCTTTTTTCTTCAAAGTCCATTATGTTTCGCCAAAATCGTCATTTTCTGATTATTTTTTTCCGAGCAAAAGAAGCATTTTCCAAAAAAAGATAGAGAATGTCGGTTGGAGAAAAAGAAAAAGTTGGATAACATTCTATTTCCAACAAATTGCTCTTTATATAGTTTTTTTCTCCTATTTCCGCCTCCTAGGTTATCTAGATATAGTTTCCCTATTTTTTATAAGCTAAAATAGTCTACAATGAAGCTAATATTGTGGTTTATTTTTTCAAGGACCAATCTACTCGAAAACACACTATGAAAAAAATATAGAAAATTCATGAAAAATGGAACATTTTTGTTTTTACGGCATGTTCTGAATCGTTGTAGTTTTCGAGATAATTGCATTTGAAGTTAGCGATTTTTTGAAATCTGTGTATTACAACGAAAACATGCACTCAGTGAAAATTCGTTCCTGAATCACTCATGGTTGTGTATTGACGCGAAAATTAACAACAAAATTTTTCATTAATTTACGAAAATTGCCAAAAAAAATTTTGAATTTTCGCGTCAATACACAATTTTGATTGATTCATGGACGAATTTTCATTGTGTTCATGTTTTCGTTGTAATACACAGATTTCAAAAATAGCCAACTTTATACGCAATTATCTCGAAGCCGTTAGCGATTCAGAATTTACCGTAAAAACAAAAAATGCTCCATTTTTCATGAACCTTCCGAATATATAACTTTTTCATAGTATTTTTCCCGAGTGGACTGTTCCTATTAAATAAAAATTATACAAGTACGTGCAAACTTAAAAGTACACAACAAATTAATGGTTCCAAGAAAAAATGACCTGACTCATCGGGCTCAATGAATTGGATTCAAATTGAAAATGGATATCAACAAGTGTCTATTACATTTGGTATCAAGTTTCTATGGGAGAGGTTAATTAATTCTATGCTTGTATAAGCGTATAAACAAGTCAAAAATATGTAAAAACTTGAAGAAAACGTGAAAGAAAAATTGATTTTCCAGACAACTACAAATTTTTTAGACACTTTGTTTGATTTTCTTATATAGATGCCTCTGGAGGCATAGGTGAAAAGGGAGGTTCCAAATTCCAATCCCCTTTTCACCTATATCGGGAGGGGTCCATAAGGCCCAAGAATCCCTACTCAGAAAGGGAAAATTTTTTACCCAAAAATTTCATCACCATCGTATCCAGCACAGTAGAAAACTAGATAGATTGTCAAAACGGGGGTTTCTATGAGATAAATAGATTGTGTGCAATCTTGAGATCCCTTACTTGACCCTGATTCAGGGGAGGGGTTAGTGTATTGAAGTGAAAATCTAAAAATACCCTTACAAGGGGGCTATGTGTCGAAAATGTCACCGTTCGTCCCCTTTAGCTATAAAAAATTGATACAATGTTTTTATGAAAATTTAAAAAATCGATTAAAAATTCAAAAAAGTTTGTGTATCACAACGAAAACATGACCTTGAATGCAATTTTCAATCGCATTTTTCTTGAAAATGATATCGATTCAGAACATGCCGTACAAACAAAAAATGCTCCATTTTTCATGATCTTTACGAATATTACAGCATCTGAAAACTTTTTCCCGAGTGGACTGGAGCAACATTGAGAAAGCCAAGTTCGTTCGCTAAGAAAATTTTCATATGGCCCCCTAACTTTGACCTCAAGAATTTGTTTCACTTTATTTCTCTTTCAAAAATTTTTATTACATAATATAAACAGATCTTGATGTGTCATTTTTGCCATTTGAATGAATTTTTGCCATTTGAATGAAATCTTCAGAATCTTTTGATCCTTGTAGGTAATTTTCTGCACTCAAGAGGCAATTCATATATCAGTCTCAAGTTTAAAACCGGTTAATAAATCATCAGGTACTGTTCTATTCATGGACTCAAGACAATTTACAAAGACTTTGAGTGATTTTTATCTTTTCCAACATCTTCAGAAAAAATTATATTTTGTCATAGATTTTGTCAACTCATCATTTGACAAAAATTCAAAATAAACATGATCATTTTGTTATTTTCTGTTTTATTTTTTGAAGGCTTAGTAGTTGGGCAGTCAGAGGATGAAGTAAGTTTTATTTGTCTGTTCTATTTTGAACGAGAAGTTCGTCTCTTCGTCAGAGTCAAAATTTTTGCAGCCCTCATTTGGTTCCCCTCCCGATGGGGTCGAAAAGTTGGTGACCAAAAAAAAGATTGATAAATCTAAAAATTATTCTTTTTTCCCAAAAATAAATATGCTGTTCCAAGCACCCTACTTTTCGACTATTAATCCTCAATTTGTCGGCCTTCCGACTTACATTCTATGTTCCCCCTCCACAATCCCCTCACTCCCCATCCCCCCAACCCCGGCCCACAATCCCCAGGTGAAAAAATTGTAAAAAAATTGCTCGAAAATTCGCAAAAGTACGGGTTTTTAGCGACCCTAAAAAAATATACACGGCCCATAAAAAAATTTCATAGCCTCCAGGACCATATTTACGAGAAGACGACCACCAGCCTCTGAGCTTGCCGATACAGAAATTGCCTTCCAGCCAAAATGGTTGCGATGCCTCGACGAAGTTTATTGTGGGCATCATTTCAAGGCCGAGAGAGTTTGATGAGCGTGATTTTATTCGTCGCACATGGGGTTTGCCAGCTTATCGACAATGCAGGACAACAAAATTGATTTTTCTTATGGGTAAATCTGATGTAGGCTATTTATTGCATTTTAAACAAGAAGATTCAAACATTGATAAGAACAAAATTCATCACATAAATCATGTGAAGTGGCAAGCGTCTCACTTTGCACTCAAATAGTCGAAGGTTCGATCCCGAAATTTTCGAAAAGTTGTTAAAGGAAACCCCACATAAAATTGGTCGTAGAATTTTTGCTTTTCATTTTTTTCTCTTGAAACACTATTCATTGAACCATACGGACGCTAACTTGGTGGGATCGATCCAGCGACATATGGTTTAGTGGATAATGTTTCAAGTAAAAAAAATGGAATTCTACGACTAATTTTGTGGGATTTTTTTAAACGATCAAATAAAATTTTTAACTCTGGTGAGAACGAACTCTCGACCATTTGAGTGCAAAGGGAGAGACGCTTGCCACTTCACCATGAATGATGAATTTTTCTTCTCAAAATCAGGGTTGCACAATGGAAACGTTTCTAATTTCCATTTTCTCGACATGTGAAAATATTTTCGGAAACGGTCTTTATATAGTTAACCCAAAAATTCGCATAAATGCATCGGGAATGAATAAAAAAGCTGGCTTCGCTAGGAATCGAACGTACAAAAATGGGGTTGATGTTGTCGTCCTAGAGAGCGCGCTTCCTATCTGAACGCGTCTGAACGCAATTAGTGAAGTTATTAGTGAACTAAAGTCACTTCGGGAGCCGTCCGAACGTATTAGTGGCGGCCCTGATCTTCTAAGCATTGATGTCCCATATCTCTTTCGTCTAGCAGCTCCTTTACTAATGCCAACGCTAATCGTCGGAAATGCATGCATCAACGCTATTTCGACGAAATTGCTTTATTTTCGACACATTTATGCGAACTTGGAGTTAATAAAGGCCGATTCTGTTACCGTTTCCGAAAGTTGGTGCAACCCTGCGCAACATGTCCCATATAGGACCTGAACACAGACATCCCCGTTTCCCAAGAAGCCAATAAATACCAAGACGTCCTCTTGCTCGACTACCACGAATCGTACTATAACGTGTCAAGAAAGGTTTTTGGCTATTTCCGTTATGTCTATGACCATTGCCCAAATGTCAAGTGTGTGCTCAAAGGGGATAGTGATGCGATTATGAATTTATCTGGAATGGAAAAGTTGTGTGATGTCTTGCCAGATGAGCAGTATTTAGTAACGGGACGAAGGATTTTCGAGCCAGAGCCAGATAGGGTACCATGGACGAAGCATTATGTGCCCTATTTTGTCTGGCCTGATAACTATCCACCTTTTGTTTTCGGTAAGAATTATTGAGAACTTCCCACCAAGATTTAGGAGACGTTTTCTTGAAAAGTCGAAGATGGGCCCAAGTCCAGGAGACAAAGTTTGAAGGCTCTCAGAATACCCCGACTAGTATTGTTTTTTATATACTCGGTGAGTTCATGAAAACTGGAGCATTTTTTATTTTTACAGTAAATTCTGAATCGCTAATAGCATTGAGATAAACGCGTTTGAAGTTGACCATGTTTGAAATTTGTTTATTACAACGAAAACCCTGATTCAGGCGTTTTGCAATCACTCACCGAGTATATAAATCACTCATCGAGTATAAACAACAATACTAGTCGGGGTCGAGCGAGAACCTTAAAACTTTGTCACATGGGACTTTCGACTTTTCAAGATAACGTCTCTTCAACTGTAAGTTAAAAAAGTTAAGATGGCGTAGAAGCAAAATCGCAAAATTCATCTTGAACGAAGAGAGTTCACCGTGTTCAGTGGCGTAATTCCAGTCGCCTCGAACCCACGCTTTCCTAGCACAATAGCCACTCAGCCATGAGGTAACCCTCCCCGCAAGCCCAATGATATGGTACTCGTTTTAATCGTTTCATTGAGATGGGTAGAATGGTATAAGTCATAGTTAAAATTTCGCCTTTTCCTTTTCTTTTTAACATTTTCGAACGTCTTACCCCCCTGTTCAGGATGAAATTTACGCTACTTGCTAATGCGCCATTCTCGACGCTTTTTTCTCTTGGTGGACATGCCATATGAAAATTTTTAGGATTTTCCTATATGTTCTCAGGATATGGTGTAGTACCAAAACTGTTGGTGACGTTACAACAGGAAACACCATTTTTAAACTCGGAAAATTACCGTCGATTACCCGAAGATATAGTTTTTGCTGGTATTATCAGAGAAATTGCTCATATACCGCTGAATCACAATGATGGTTTTGCAGCTGGAGGGGTAAACATTTTTGCATAAAAATTTTTAAAAGAGATAGAATCTGAAGGGATTTGTCTAAAAATTTTAAAAATTCAACAAAAATTTGGTATAGACCTTGAACCTGTGCCTCAAAAGCCAAAGTCATGCCCCTCTGAAAAATGGAACGATTGGAAAACAGGTTCAAAATTTTGTATCTCATAGTCAAGTAGTTAGGACGGCAGACGTCTGCACCGAAGGGGAGGGTTCGATGGAAAATTAATACTACCATCGTGTTCCGTGCATAAAAATGCCCATATGCAAAATTTTTCATCAGTTACAAAAAAATCTTCGAAAGGGATCGAACCCACCCCTTCAATGCGGGTGTTTAGCGTCCTAACCACTTGCTTATGGGATGCAATTTTTGAAACCTGAGCACTTCTTGAAATCATTCATAATCCATAAATTATAGGTCCTCAGCCCTTGGATCTATGAAGGACGACCTGTAATTTTATCAACTGAAGCCAAAGACAAATATTTTACATTGGCACAAATTGCCATAAATCGCCTAGAAAATTTCCCAGAATATTCCAACCAAGAGTGTTACTTACTGAGTTTTAATACAACTCAAAATGAGCCTTCAATGTTACAAATGCCACCCTTGGGAATTGTACCGAAATCAACCACTCAAATAGATTCCAAAAACGATGGCGACAACAACAACAACCAAGATCAGCTCGATGGCAAAGATTCCAAGAATGCAATCCCGGATAGTGAAATAGAGGGGGTTAAACAAATTATCATTCATATTTTTAAACATTAGGATTTATGTACCTTTTTATTGTAATCAATTATTTGTTGAAAATGGATACAAAGATTGTATGTTATGCTAAATAAAAATAGTCAAGACTAGGGCCTAGATGGGCGGAGGGTAGAAGGGCATAAGTGAATATAGAGTTCCATAAATGCACCTCCCCCCCCCCCTCGCTCTTAGAGGCCTGACCCCTCTCAAAGGCTGGAAAATGTCTTAAAATGGCATTTTTTGAACAAAAAATGGAGAAAGTTTTAGCTTTAAAAATGTTTTTTTTTAGCAAAAAAATCCATTTTTGGTGAAAAATGTCATTTATTATTGAAAGTTTTGAAAAATGACCCCCCCCGCAATTTGAGTCTGGCCCCCAACCCCTCAAATTTTCGGAAAAATGGACCGCCTCCCTATCCGCCTATGCTTAGGGTGCGCGCTAGCTGTTGTGCCGCGCGCGGTAAGACTCTAGCAGCGGCGTTAGCAGTTGTGCCGACACAACTCAGAGGCGGCACGACGTTAGCAATTGTGCCGCGAAGCCTCCGATAGCGTTGTCAGCTAGCGTTTATTTCCCTTTTTTGGGGTATAGGATTTGTAATGTTGTCATAATTTTTGTTGATTTTTGAAAAAACGCGCCGATAAACAAGAAAGGAAGCGTTTTCACACTTAGGGAGTACCAAAATTTGGGGCCACCAGAGTCGTTTAGTACCAAAAAACGCACACTTTATCAAACACAATTCATGAAAGACCCGTATAAAAATGATCATGAAAAATCTATTCCTCTTCCCCTTCCTCGTCTTCATACTCTTCTTTACTTTGAGGCGTAGAGAAGACGCTAACTAGAAAAATATTCTCTTCTTAGAAAATCGAAAACAAATTTTTTTTAGAAAACCGCTCGGTAACTTTTTAGATCTAACGTTGTAGTTGCAAATAAAAAAGATTTCATCGAAAAAGCTTTGTGATTTGCTCGGCGAAAGTTGAAATCTGGAAAAAAAGTCGTAAAAATCGAGATTTTTCAAGTCCCAAAATTATTTTTAATTTTTCAAAGTCTAGAGATGCAAACCGAAAAAACTGTAAAATGTGTTTGAAAGGTCTTGATCCTAAGATAGTCCATAGCTTGACACTTTTGGCCTAGTCCTCGTATAGCCAGAGTTCAACTAGGATGAATGTGGGGTTGTTAACCTTGGGGGTTGAGGAATGTGTCACAATCTTCCAAGTGGCGTAGAAAATCGAAAACAAAGTTTAAAAAAAACCGCTCGGTAACTTTTTAGATCTAATGTTGTTCTTGCAAATAAAAAAGGTTTCATCGGATAAGCTTTTGATTTGCTTGGCGGAAGTTGAAAATATGCTTGACACCCAAAAAACCATGAAAAAATCATAAAAATGAGTTTAAAAAATAAAGTCGAACGATATGACCTTCAGTTTTATTTTATAAGGCTAAAAACGCAGTTAAGAGACGTAGAATAAAATCTACAGAGCAATTTTGTAGTACGCAGAAGAATAATTTTTTTTGTGTCCCCAAAAACGTAAAAAAAAACTCCATTTTTTGAAGCCACAAATAAAACCGCTCTGTAGATTTATTTCTACAATTTTTACGCGCATTTTGAACCCTCGATCACAAAAAATGGTCGGGTCTGACACTACTTTCAATCCTTTAAAGTTTGCAAAAAAAGTGAAAAATTCAATTTTTTAAAAATAGATAAATTTTTTTTCAAAAAATTTTCTTGTAAAACTGTGATCAAAAGCTGTAGAATATTGTAGGGGAAAAATTATTCGATTTCATTTAGTTTTCGCCGAGATGTGGACATTCTTCGACACCTATCGAAAACGTCACTTTTTCAGCACTTAGAAAATTTTTGAAAAGTCTAAAAAGTTTTGACGCTTACGGATCGCTGCGAATCATTCCGTAAAATGATATTAGCACTTAAATAACACGTTTTTATCGAGTTGACACTGTTTTGCACACTTTTGAGCGCCATGTAACCTCCTTACATAACAAGCGCGACACTAGGAGGAGGACTGGGGGAGGGGCAATTGCCCCCACCGGCGCGTCTACCATTGCCAAACGGTAAAATTGCCAAATCCAGACAATTACCCAATTTGGACAATTGCCAAATCTGTATAATTGCCAATTTTTTTATTTATTGTCATTTACGTATACATTAAGTACATACCAAAAGGCAATATACAACATGCAGGGCTGTAAAAGCGCTTATAACATGAGTCAAAGATTAAAAAGATCAAAGTTAAAGCCATTATATGGAAATACAATAAAGTACGTTTCAAAAATTGGAAAATTGTGTAAAAGATTTTGTAGGACAATATTATTGATGTTGTCGTAGAATTGTTAATAAAATGATGTGCTTGATTGACCACTCGGTGAGTCAAAAACAACATCGGCCGGATGAACTTTAATGGTTGTTATTTTCCCATGATCTTCTGATCTTAGCGTATGCACTTTCCAATTTGATCCATAACCATGCCCGCTTCGAAACGTGTATCCATTTTGTTGTATTCCAACAATTATCCAATTATCAACACCCGTTGTAAGAAATCCATACTTGTAATGCACAGTAAGCATCTTTTTTCGTTCACCTGGACCAAAATCAACCCACGGTGAATGTTCTTCAACATCGTCCGTGTATAGATGTTTTACTTTGAAACGGAAATTGTCGTGCGTATGATTCTCTAAATACACATCAGCATGAGCGTACGTTCTACCATAGACGTTTTGAACGAGAATCGTGAAAGTTATGGTAAATATGAAAGTCTTAGACATCGTCGGAAACATGCTCATACCGGAAATATTCGGAACTACTTCGGATCAGCGACCCCATTGAACGTGAATTTTTTTCGAAAAAATTTTTTCTCGATTTTTTTCTG
>JAQGBS010004223.1:0-10548 GCA_034698545.1 Acrobeloides obliquus
ACGGCGCATTTAAAGAGCCCAGCTAAAAGTGTGTTTGACGTCATTACGGGTGGGATCAATGGAGTTTCGCTAGAGGATGGATGGATGAAAAAGACGATCAATCTCATAAATGCGCAATGAGACTGTAAAACAGGAAATGTTTACAGCAAAAAAGTTTTTCGATAAATTTATTGTAAAATTCGTGCGTCAAAAAAAGAAGAAAAATTGTGTGCAGTTAGTAGATGAAATGAAAACGAAACTTTATGACTTGCTCGAAATGTTATTAGGCTTGTGAGAAAATTAGATTCCTAGGCAACAAGTTTTTTCTATTATGAGCTCACTCGATTTTCTTTTATCCTCCAGTTATTTTAAATACCGCTTTCAGTTTGTAGCAAAAATTTCTTTTTGTGCTAGTCAGCACGTTTTTAAACAAAAGCCAATTTGTGTGTGGTAAAAATTTTTTGTGTCATAAAAAATCTAGATTGGTTGAAAAAATATTTGAAAATGGGAGCGGGAGGCGGGTTATGTCTGCGCAAAAATATTAGTTTGTTACAAAAAATGATTTTTTAATGTTTGTAACGGGCTCTAGGAACTTCCAAAACGGTCTATTTTCCGTGAAAATCGTTGTGGAAGTTCCGATTTTTTTTATTCGTTGTGGAAGTTCCGCATGCCGTTTTGAACCTCGTTGTGGAAGTTCCTAGAGCCTTTGTAATGTATCAGGTTGTTTCAAAAGTTCCTGGCCAAGAACAAAATTCGTTTTATTTCAACAACTTGGTATGAAAAAGTTTCCATGTTAAAATGACCATTTCGCAATTTAAAAAAAGATAAAATATTGGGTTGATCGAAAAGTTTTGAGACTTCCATGATTTTGGACGCGAAAATTTTTTCCTAAAGATGATCCATATGAGGATAATTTTATGCTGAAAATCAATTGCGCGCATTCCTAAAGATTGAAAATGCTTCCCTGATTCAGGGAAGGGGTCGGTGTATTGAAGCGAAATTCTAAAAGAAGGATAGGCGGCCAAGAATTTCATCCCTGGACGTTTTTCGGGGAATTGAATGCACGTATTTCCCAATCTTGAAAACGCTTCCTTGACCCTGATTCAGGGGGAGGAATGATGCATTGAAATTCCCTGAATCAGGATCAAAGAAGCATTTTCAGGGTTCGGGAATGCGTTCAATCGATTACCTGCCTAGAAAAACTCCTATACAAAATCGAACTTTTTCAACCCAATCGATCAACTCAATATGCAATTAAAACTTGAAAAGAAGATTAAGTTGTTCGTAATAAAAATCAATAAAGAAAAAACGCAAGTGGGATTTTTTTGTTTTATGTGAAATAAATGGCTATCTCGAATCAAAGATTATCTGTAGGCGTTGATAAAAAAAGTAATTCTAAAGAACTCAAATGATCACAAACTTGTATCACACAATATAAAAAAGTTGACCCTAACAGAGGCGGAGATGAAAAGTTCGGGGACATTTTTTGGTCTTGGAACAATCTATTTATAGAAAAAGTTGTTGACAAAAAAATTTTTTATGAAAAATTATTTTTAAAAAAAATTATATTTCAACACCGAAATTTTGAAATAGCCTCTCAGGGCGGCGTCAAAATTTCACGCAATCGCTCGGAAAAAAATGAAATTTTGCCTCCGAATTTCACGTTGACAAAACACAATTTTGCCTCAAATTTTCATTTTGATAAAACACAATTTTTTAGACCTAAAAATTGGTGACCTCCACTTGTTACGAGGAAGTTCTTATACAATCTCGAAATTATTCTTAACCATTTTCTTTTATCTTTAGCCTACTATTCATGAAAATTGTTAGCCACGTCACTGTGTAAATATTAATAAGTCTCTTAGTCAGACAGAATAAGCTTTTCCGGAAAAAAAGTAGGTGACCTTTAAAGAGTATTGATTTTTAAAAAAAGACTACATTTTTTCTCAACGAACAAAGAGATGTAATAAAAGGTATTTTTCAAAGTAAGTTTCTTTGTAATCATCGATAATTTTTGCTACAAATAGAGACCGGCTGAAAATTTTTTTGTTCATTTTTTTGGGTAAGGTCTAAAATTTTTTTTCATTTTCCTCTCGATGTGCCGGTCTCTGAATATAAAATTGTTTACTCTAAATTTGTAACTTGATGAAAGTGCGCGTTTTATGCAAATTTTTTTGCTAAATTTGTTCCTCCGTTAATTAAGACACGTTGGAAGCATTACTTTTTCACGTGGTACTCGAAAAGATAGACAACTTTTCCAAGTAAAACCAATATCTAGAGCTTTTATTTCTCTAGATGCACGTGAAACTAGAATGATTCCGTAGCCAAAAATTTTTTCATACAAAGAAATGTGTTCCAATGTTAGCTTAAAATTAATACCCACTCAAAATTTGACACAGGAATACTCCTTCAAATTTCCGGTTCTGTTATTTTAAGTTATTCTGAGCAACATTCAAACAAATCTTTTTTTTGAAAAAAAGTTGTCTAATCATATACCAGCTTTTCACAGGCAAAATCAAATCGACTCAGGTGGGATTCGAACCCGAGACCCTTAGACTCGAGTCTTGGAGCACTACCACTGAGCCAAGTTCACGATAAAAATCGTGATTTTTAATTTTGCTTATAATTTAACATGAATTTTTTCTTTTTATAAAGAACAACTTTTAGTCAAAAAAATTTTCTGAATATTTCTCCGAATAGCTTAAAATAACAGAATATACCGGAAATTTGAAGAGGTATTCCCGTGTTAAAGAAAAATTGCAATTTTATCATTTTCTTTCCATATTTTTTTAGCTATCAGAAAATGTAAGAGTGGTACAGATAATGGCTCCCGTAATTTTCGTGGGTACTGCCTTTGATATTGCCGCAACACTTTCCTCTATGGTTCAAACATTTATCGATTTTAATACTCAATTAACATCCCCTTTTTATTTATTTGTAAGTTCTGAATTTTAAACATTAAGGTTAAAATGCGTTGCAAAAAACCCAAAAATGCCATGAATAGAAAATAAGACATTCCGAGACGGAGCATGAAAATTTCCTAATATAGACCAGTGGCGTGAGTGAAGTGTACAGGGGCACGTCATTGCCAGTCATTTGGCACTAAAAATAGGCACAAAAATTTTAAAAAAGGTAAAAGCTGCCGGATTGAAACGTTAAGACCTACACATTCTCGTATATATGTACGAGAAAATCTGTTTTTCGGGGAAATCTAATCAGTTCATATTTTCCCGGGAAAAAAGCATTTTTTCGTTTTTCGCTTCAATAAACACATCGTTTTCTCCTAAAGTTTACCCACCATCATGCCAATTTTGCCAAATGGCGTGCCACGCGGCGGCATTTACCCAGATCCTACGTACCCTCCCTCCCCCCAGAGAGTCGAAGGCCCGAGAAACATAATGGTACCCATTTTATTTTGACCAGCTGAAGGCCGTAAGATAGCTATCTCTTTTATTTTAGATCACCAATCTTTATGTTACGTTTGGTTGCTTCCTTTATACTTATCGAGATAAAAGAACAAGAAGAAAAATTATTAGCATATTTTATAAAAACTCTAGAGTTGCACCCGCGAAACCATTTATAGTTCAAAACATACATGGAAAGAAGTTAATTATAGAAGAAACACCAGAAATACACTTTAAGAATTTACAAACAGCTTGGAAATAATACTTACAGAGACTGTTCACATGGTTACTTTTTTGTTTTATTTTTTTTTAAAGTCAAAAAATTGAGGGTTAATTGGATCTCGACTTACGACCACTCTTTCGAAAACTGATATTCTGAGGAACATTTTGTAAAAAAAATATCGAAAAATCTTTTGAGTTGACAAAGATATGGCTGTTGCAACACCAACACCTTATTATGCAAATTTTTCGAAAATTAATCAATTTTCAAAAAGTCACCGGAAATCGAGATGTGATCGGATTTATACGAGCGACCATTCATTCGAAAGCTGGGAATCTAATGAAAATTGTGCAAAAAAATATCATCAAAAAATCTTACATTCTCACCGAGATATGGTTGTTCGATCAAATATATCACATTTCGATTTTTGGTGACTTTTTGAAAATTCACTAATTTTCGACAAATTTGCTAGGGCCGCAATCGGCACCCCCTTTAATACTAAGATCGAACTTTCAAAACATTGGTACTCATGAACGAGAGGGAACCAAAATTATGTGTAACTTTTTCAACTATTTTTGTATCATGAAAAGAACCCATATCATTCATTATCGTCACTTTGAGTTAGAAATTTCTTTATGGAATTTCGATAAATGTCAATGAAAAAGATTGTAAAGAATGGGTTCATTACATCAACCCAAGAGTTTATCACCAAAGAATATAAAATTAAGCCTTCATGTTTGACTTGTAATAGTATTATTACAAAAGTACATGCTGAAGGTAGAACGGTTGTCATCCAAGAGAATATAACCTAAACATAAAAAGATTTATACCACCACATATGGTTGTGTTTTGGCAATTGTTATCATTTATTTCTCTAAGGTCGGACACAAGGTGTTGTACCGATGCATGAGGCCTCGCCCGGGTTCAAGTTCCAGTCGGGTCTGAAAACTTTTGCCTAATTTCTATATTTCCATGTTCTCGGCGTGGTTAATCCGAGCTCCACTACTTCCAAAAATGAACTTAGAAACATACTTGTACAATTAGAACCAAATTGATCTGTTTATGAAATCTAAATATTTTTTGGTCCATTCTGGATTTCTTCGATTTTAATTGGTTGGATATCCGCCGAAAAAACCAACTCATTAAACTATAGCATATAGAAATAAAAACCCCGTAGTATACTATTCCTATCCAAAGAACAGGATTTGACTAAACATTCATTCCAAAAAATCAAATTCGGTCCTGAAACTTACATAAAAGTCGGTAACCACAAAATTGGGTATCTCTCCATTTGGTTTCATGTAGATACTTCCTCTTAAAAGCTTTGATGCCTTATCGATAATTATCAGGTTTGGCATAAAAGAAAAAGCTTTTAAAACAGTAAATATGGTGATTAAGATTCCTAATGACATGTGCAAGAGTGCTATACGATAAACACTAAATATATCACCTCTAAAAATAAGAGTTTTGCAAAATAAGAGTTTTTCAAAGTGTTGCGTTACGACTAGAATAGAATTTGGAGCGGTTACTCCAAGGGTCTCATGGGTTGGTGGTACTGGGCTTGTCTCAGATGCCCCTTAAGGCTGGTTCAAACCCCGCTTGAGACAAAAGATTTTGTCTAGTAGTAATATCTTCGGATAACCAGAACTGTTGCGAGTTCTTTCAACCCAGCTTATAGGGAGCACAAGGTCCGAAGTAGCCAGTTCTCTAGAAAGCTCGGCATTACAGTTGTACTTACTTGCAAAACACTCTATACCGACAATAAAATGGTATTATCAACGAAACAGATACATAAACTGCGTGGTAGTCAAACATCATGAAAAATAAAATATTCCATGGATAAGGGATACAAGAGGCGAAACCAGAAAGCATGTAGATTAGGTAACTATTGGTAAATTCGACTTGCTAAATTATGGATTGACAAGTTGATATCAGGGGTGGGAAAAGTTGGAAACTGGAACCGGCTTGACTGTATGGAAGAGAGTCTGGGTGGATTAGGCAGAAAGGTCGCTAAGTGGCCCTCGGTGTTCAATCGTTGGCACCAAATCTTCTTGGCACCAATTGTTTTGTGTGTACGGGGGCGTACGAGTAGTAGCCTATGGAGTCACGGGGAGCTGTACGGTTCACGGTTGACCCTATGGTTTACAATGATCAGTACGGATCCGTACGGTTAATTGTACGGCTCAACTTAGGGACGTACCCTAAGTGTCATGTCATCACGTTCATCGAGCACTCGACATCATGCAAATTATTTTAAGATAATCTTTCCCAATTTTTGCCCTATCTTACAATGGTTTGACAGTTCCGCTGACTTTTGTGTTTACCGTCTCCCTGCTTACCAGTTTAGTCACAAACAAACAGAGATTCACTTGCAAATTAATAATACAGTTATGAAACAACACTTCACCATATGGTTTCATTTGTTTAGCAGTCCTGGTTTTAATCAAATACATCGCAAAAATATTAACAACAAATCCGATCACCGTTGAAACGATAATATTATAATAGTGAAGAGTTGTTATGTCAAAAACCATTATTTTTATTATTTATTGAAAAATGGTTAAAATTATAACAAAACTATATTCAATAAGTAATAGACAAGGTAATCATTGCTCCTGTTATATAATCATTGCTCCTGTTACCTAGACATTAAATTATAACTTTGGAGAGCATCAAGGTTGTATTTAAGCCTCCATTATAAACTAACTTTTTATGAATGCATACAAAATCATCAATTTCAAAATCATCAAATTTTTAACAATTAAAAACATGTTTATAAGCAATTGACAGCATCACTTCGATAATTTTGGCACTATAACTTTCGTCACGAATCTCGCCACGATAACTTTCGTGTCAATAAACATTTAATTTCAGACTAATTGAGGTGCCTGATTTGCAATAAATATGTATATCGACGCGAACATGACGAAAGTTATAGTTTTTTGGCAACGTGGCGAAAGTTGTCGTGGCGAACATGAAACATAGCGAAAGTTATAGTGCCATAATTTCGAACATTTTTCATACTATCCCATAAAGATTTTCGGTAAAATTCAATCATAAGTATGATCGTACGCGGGTTCAATAAAACATATGAAATATGAATTTATGAAACATCTGAAATTATGACCTAAAGTCATGAAACGTCTGAAATAATTTTTGAAGGAACTCACAAACCGTCGCGTTTTTTGTTAAAAAGTTATATTTTTTCGATTTATTGATTTGGACGCGACATTTGTGAGTTCCTTCAAAAATTCTTTCAGACGTTTGAATTTAGATCATAATTTCAGATGTTTCATAAATTCATATTTCATACATTTGAATTAGAGCCAAACGGTGAAGTTTTTTCCTATCGGTATGAAAAAAGGATTGGCGGAAGAGAACGGTTTTTAATCATTATGATTTTTAGTTTTTTTTTAAGAATGAGGAATGCCAATGGCACTGGAAATATTTATTTTGATCAACTTTTTAAAGATGGTATTCCTATAGAATCTATAATTTTCTATGCAATTCATGGGTTTATTAGCCTAGTAAATTTAATATTAATCCCTATTCTTTGCTATTCTGCTTCTCTAAATAGAAGTCATCACAGAAATTTAAGGTGATTTTTAAATATAAGGTGACCCAAGTGCAATTTTGCGATTTTTCAATTTTTCATATTTTTCACCGAAATAACCCTTTATGGGATTTCCTATGCAAGGAAAGGGTTGCGCGCATTGCTGATCCTTGAAAACGGTTCACTGATCCTGATTCAAAGAAGGGAAACATCGCGGAAAATCGCAAAATTGACCTTGTTTATTCACTCTGAGGAAAAAGTAATAGTGCCATTTTTTATAGACTAGTTTTATCAAACTTATATATTGCATTTTTCTTCACATCACTTGGAAATTTAATATACACAACATTAGTGCTAACAAGGATCAGTGATATAAAATACGATCCTGTTTTTGAGTGGTCACATTTTATGGCAGGACTTGGGCCAGGCGTTTGGAGGTCAACCTTTCTCGCTATAGTGTTAGAAAGACTAGCGGCAACATTATTTTACAGGAGCTATGAAAAAAAGGCTCCTTTATTATTGGGAATAGTGTTGTTTATATTTGGGGTAAGATGTTTTTTTGTTGATAAATTTGATTCTTTTTTGTCAATTTTTAAGGATTTTTTTAAACTTTTTTTAAAACTAAATTTCCCGAAAGTTCTTTCAACGTGAAAGAGTACTGGTTGGATTCAAGTCCTCCTCTGCATTTTATGTAAAATTAATTTTTTAGGAATTTGGAGTTTGTCTTCCAGTTTTATACCTTTTTATCAGACTCCCAGTTTTTGTTATATTAATTTTCGCTGGAAGTATAGATGTCATTAGTGTATTGGTACGTTTTACGACTACAGAGTAGACTTAAATAACCCACATACATGTATATTAAAAAATAAGATTTTGCCAACTAACAAATAAGCCGAGTCGCGAAAATGCTTTTCTTACTAGTTGGTAGTGAGTGCAATCGATTCCTCGCATAAAATTACCCCCGGAAGATGATTTTTAGGAAAGTTCCCAAATAGGTGTATTGAAGAGAAAATCGCCTGAAACAGGGTCAATTAGATTTTTTCATGCTTCAGCAATGCATATAATCGATTCCCCACCTAGAAAAGGCTATAGGCATATGGTTTTTTGGAAAAATTCGAATTTAATGCAATAGAATTGGGGTGCCCGGTTTATTCTGGAACACACTGTATATGAACAATCTTCATTATTTTATACGGATCCCCTCTACCTATAACCTTTGTTCTTTGATGTTTTTAATACTAATTGCAGGCTATGTTTCTTCTATATTGGAGCAACCAATCTATGATGAAATTGAAGTTTGATGCAACGATTGATCTATCTCATCGTTATCAAGTAATCGTTTGGAAAAACAATTTTAGCACGGGAATATACTTCTTCAAATTCTTGGTATATTCTAAGCTATTCTGAACAATATTCAAAAAAAATTTTTTGAAAAAAAGTTGTTATTTTATAAAAAGAAAAAATTATGTTAAATTAGAAGTAAAATTAAAAATACGATTTTTATCGTGAACTTGGCTCAGTGGTAGTGCTCCAAGATTTTAATTTTACTTATAATTTACACGAATTTGTTTATTAATAACAACTTTTTTCAAAAAATTTTTTTGAATATTGCTCCGAATAGCTTAAAATAGCAGAATATACCGGAAATTTGAAGAGGTATTCTCGTGTTAAACAAAAATTGCAACGTTACCATTTTCTTTCCATATTTTTTTAGCTATCAGAAAATTTAAGAGTAGTACAGATAATGGCTCCCGTAATTTTCGTGGGTACTGCCTTTGATATCGTCGCAACATTTGCCGTTATGGTTCAAGCATTTATTGATTATAATACTCAATTAACATTCCCTTTTTATTTATTTGTAAGTTCTGAATTTTCAACGTTAAGGTTAAAATGCGTTGCAAAAAACCCAAAAATTTCCGTTTTCTCCTGAAGTTTACCCACCATCATGCCAATCGTACCAAATGGCGTGACACGCCGCGGCGTTTACCCAGACCCTATGTACCCTCCCTTCCCACAGAGAGTCGAAGGCCCGAGAAACATAATAGTTCCATTTTATTTTGACCAGCTGAAGGCCGTAAGATAACTATCTTCTTTTATTTTAGATCACCAATCTTTATGTTACGTTTGCTTTTTTCCTTTATATTTATCGAGATAAAAGAACAAGAAGAAAAATTATTAGCATATTTTATAAAAACTCTAAAGTTGCACCCGAGACATCATTTATAGTTCAAAACATACATGGAAAGAAGTTAATTATAAAAGAAACACCAGAAATACACTTTAAGAATTTACAAACAGCTTGGAAATAATACTTATAGGGACTATCCACATGGTTACCTTTTTGTTAAATTTTTTTAAAAAGTCATAAAAAATTGAGGGTTAATTGGATTTTGACTTACGACCACTCATTCGAAAGCTAGTAATCTGAGGAACATTGTGTAAAAAAAATATCGAAAAATCTTTTAATTTGACAGAGGTATGGCTGTTGCAACATCAACACCTTATTATGCAAATTTTTCGAAAATTAGTCAATTTCACAAAATTGAAATGTGATCGGATAAAACAACAAATAATAGAAACACAAGAAAAACACTTAATATTTAGTTGGGTATCCTTTTGCCTTAATAACGGCCTTCATTCGACGAGGCATTGTTTCAACAAGCCCCTTGAGGGTATCCACTGGAATACGGTTCCATTCTTCTTGGAGAGCTTGGAAAAGCTCATTTTTGTTGCGGATATTCATTCGACTGACTCTTCTTTTCAACAAAAAGACTATTGTAAGCATTTCTCTAGCATAAAACGTCGTACAGGCCAAGCTTGCACTCCGCTCCAGGCTATCCATTTTCTTATGTCTTGTTCAAGTAATATTTCTTCTTTCTCTGACCAAAAAAATGTATATAAACCGTCGATTTTGATTATAAACTTAATGTAGAAATAAAGCTTTCACTAGCCTGTTTCTCACTCAACACGCGAGCTTTCTGCTCGCAACAAAGTTATCAGTTCCAGTTTTGCCTCGGTTCCCCACTTTGGACAAATTCCGACACGAATTCTACTAGGTACAAGTAAAATACATCAGTTATCGGAGCAATAACTTTTTTATATCTTAAATTAATGTTTTTGAAGAAAAACGTTATTGAAACAATAATCATATTATAGCGGGATAATTGGAGTCTAGAGCTCTTACTAATCATCAGCGTTAAAGTTTTTGCTAAAGGACCAGTCCGGTAAGTTACAATCATATGAAAAAAAAATGATATATTCGGAAAGATCATGAAAAATGGAGCATTTTTTGTTTTTATGGCATGCTCTGAATCCTTGTAGTTTTCGAGATAATTGCGTTTGAAATTTTCAATTTGTGTACAAGCTCTTCGTTGTAATACACAAACTTTTTT
>JAQGBS010004224.1:0-10546 GCA_034698545.1 Acrobeloides obliquus
CACCATTTCAAATGCTTAAATATGTTTATTTTGCGTCCAAATTTCATATTACATACTTAGTTTGCCTAGTGCCGCGGCAACCCCAAAAAGTTCGAACTTTCAAGATATCGCCTCATAAAAGCTACTCAAATAAAGTTACTTAGCTAAAGTTACTCGAATAATATTATCTCTACTACAAGGTCATATGATCTAAGTGTGGTCATGTTACCTAATTATCTCAATCATAAGTGTACAGTATAATGTATAAGTGTACAGTATAATGTCAAAAATTTATGGTGAGTGACTGGATGAAAGGAGGTAATTCTCGGTTACCGAGCAACCAAAAATTAGTTTAAAAACTTTTATTTGTCCTTATTGAAATATCCTATAAGAATACGTTACTCGTGAGAGAAAGCTTTGCATTATATGACAATAAAATTCTTTTGGCAGCATGAGAGGCCGAAATTCGATCACTAGAAAAAACAGTCTCGAAGTTTAAAAATGTTCTTCGACGAGAAATAAGTATCCTTTGGATATCAAACCCAGTCTGCGCAAAATTGAAAAATTCTTCCATTTCAACTTTGATTCGATGGTGTTTGTTTAAAACTTTAATTATCTTCTCCATCAAAGTTTTTTCTGTCTAAAATTATGTTTATGCAGATTCGAATCAAAGGAAATACCATTCCAGTTTCGCCAGAATTTTCCGCTTGTAACTTTTGAAGATAGATTTTCAACTGTCTGTACTGATTGCTCAGGCTGATCTCATTTACCTTCATATTCAATCCGTATTCTCTTAATTGAAGTTGAAGTAATTCTTGCACACAAAGTAGCCAATTTTTTAGCAAATCCCAGTTTTCAGGTTCTTAAAAAACTTAGTTAAAAGGGAGATAAGGTAATAAATGTGCCTCTTTGCAAGTTATCTTCTAATTCCGCTCCGATGACGAAAACCGTAGAGATCTGATTTTCTGTTTCATCTAGATCTTTTTGTATGTCTCTGGCGCTTTGTTCTTGTTCTCGGCGTTGGATTATTTTTTGAGCTTGTTTTTGGACTCGTTTGATGTTTTGAGGAGAAATGACGATCGAAGGGCTTTCTTCGGATCCAAGGCCTAAAAAATTTGGATTGATTTTATTAAGTTGACAACTAAGTAATGTCGTTTTTTGTTTCAAGCATTACTTGGCTTTTTTTAAAATAAGTTTTCGAGATGTGGATTTTTTCAGAGCCATAGAATTGGGGATGGAGAATCAGGCTGCGCGCTAAATATTTCGAAGAGAAAAGCCAATTAATTTCTGAAACAAAAAGCGACATTGCTTAGTTGCCAACCTAATACAGGGTGGCGCAAAAGTTCGGTCAATATTTTGATTTTCTTGTTTCGATCATAACTTTGGATCCAGGTGGCCATTTTTCATGATCTTGGTGTTAATTGAAAGCTTAGTATCGGATCTATCGAATAACACGAAGATCGTGAAAAATGGCCGCCTGGATCTAAAGTTATGATCAAAACAAGAAAATCAACAAAATCAAAATACTGACCGAATTTTTGCGCCACCCTATATTTGAATGGGTACATTGTTCGAGTTCTTGATCAGGTTGTTGGCTGTAGTATTCTATCATTTCAGCATATCGACGTTTATTAAAGTTGGAGATTATTTCACAGGCCTAAAAATAAAGAAAAATTGTTAAAGGAGGGACAATTTATGACTTATTCTCTGAAAAAATATTTTTTTCCAAAACAGCCTATATAGGGGTAAAATCATGCGAAAAATCGATTGAGCGCATTCCCCAAGCGTGAAAATGCTTACTTGACCCTAATTCAGGGAAAATGTAGATTTTTTTCGACTTTTTTATGCTATTACTTGGTTTGGAAATTTTGCCTTGGTGGTGCATTGACAAAGCAGCATCTTATTGTTCACAAAGTTTGCAAGTTCGAATCCCACTTAGAGCGAAATTTTTTTGCACAAATTAAAAATTCTTGCATAAAGTAAAAAAATAATTTTATAAGAAATTTAAATGAAAAGCGGGATTCGAACCGAGAACTTTGTAACCAATAAATTTGCTTTGTCACTGCACCACCGAAGCAAGTTTGAGGGAGGGAAACTTTCCAAAGCAAGTAATAGTATAAAAAAGTAAAAAAAATCTACATTTTCCCTGAATTAGAATCAAGGAAGCATTTTCACGCTTTGGAAATGCGCGCAATGGATTTTCGCATAACTTTACCCCTATATAGGCTGTTTTGGCAAAAAAATTTTCAGAGAATAAACCATAATTGTTGGCACTAGGCGTTTGGTTACCGCGACGGTTACCAAACACGGTTACCGAACATCGGTTACCGGTCAACAGTTACCGGCTTCACAAAAGAGTTTTCATAAAAAGTGATGTTCTATAAAGTTGTTCCTTAGATCATGAGAAGCAACTTTGCAGAACATTACTTTTTATGAAAACTTTTTTGTGATGAAGAAAAATCGATTGGTAACCGTTGACCGGTAACCGTAACCAAACGCCTAGTGCCTAATTGTTACCCCCCCCTTTAATAAACCCGCAGCGAAACCTGTTGTTCGGTGATATTTTGGTCCAAATTATGAGCTAGAGTTGTTTCTAGCGCATCATTGAATTCCGACCAAATTCCATCATCGTCGAAATTTTCTTCTTCGGTTATTTCATCGTCTAAAAATCCGCATACCTGTGTTATAAGTAGGTAAAAATGGTAGCCTTTGATCAAGTGATCTTGTAGTGTAATGGTTGCACTCTAGCCCGGTACACCAAAGACTTAGGATTGGATTCCTACCTTGGTCATGAAGATTTTGCCTAGGTGTAGGTGTTATGATGGATACCGGTCACCAGCGTTTTGATACACCGAAACGAAACATACCTTCGCTCATTTCACTTCCATCATTCTTCTTATTATCCTTCAAAATCTCTTTATTAATAACGTCTATCTCATTTCTAGTATTAGAGCTGTTTTGGAACAACTCTAATGGCTGAAATCGGAAGGAACCCAAAGAAGTCGAGTTTGTTGCATAGTCCTGTTTGTCTTCCACTGTTCCATTTCCTGTCATTCCACCGTCAAATTTATCGACATCCTTCTCTGAATCCGTGTCTTCGCTCAGAATCTGATTCGTATATTCTTCCTCAGTGTGGGCAGAAGAATCTTCTTGATCAATTACCACAATATGATCCATCTCCTTACTAGTTGACTCCTCTCTAGTCTTAAACTGTTCAATTTCCACTCTTTCGACATTAGTTATTCCTGGAATTGTAATTATCGATTCTGGTGAACTTCCCAAGCCTGCCAATTTAGCTTGTCTATCCTTTATTCTCTCCATTGTCCGTTGTGATAGAGCTGATGGAGAGTTTATACTCGCATATGTTGGTTTCGGCTTTCGACTCGACTTGTCTATAGCATTTGGATGGTGTAGATCATGATAATCATGAACCGATGTAGTTATTCCTTGAATTTTAGATTGATTAGGATTTACCAGGGCTTCCCATCTCGAATGAGTATCCTTTAAACGTTTCAATGTTTGTTGTAGAAGTGTCAAATTGGAGTTTATACTCGTATAAGTTGGATTTGGTTCTTCATTGTCGATATTGGATAGATTCGGTGGTTGGTGCAATGAATCTTTGCTCGAACAGTGACTTTCACTAAGTGGAGAATTTTCGTGTTTCACATTGGCTTCTTCTTTCGTCCTGACTTTTTGTAGAGTTTGTGTTACTGGAGTCTGGCCTACAACATCGGCAACACTTGTTCGATTTCCGTATTTCTTATCGAGTTTCTCAATCCGAGATATCTTTTCTTGGAGTGGTAAAACGCTATGTTGAGAGCAAAACCATCTTGGGCCATATTCATTCATAAGATCTCTATCCAAAGCTGACTTACTAAGACGAAGTGATTCTTCACAATAGGAACATTTGAAGTATTTTGCACGAATGATCATTTTTTCGATATGGCGCAACAATCGTCTCTTGGGAACATTGACTTGTGAATAAATGTCTGAAGTTGAGACTGAACGTGCTAGTATGCCGTTTTCGGGTAAATTTGACTATAAATCGAATGTCATAACAATAGGCACGAATACACCGCACAGTTTTTTAAGGAATTGACCGCACAGGATCTTCAGCACGGGTTTCCCGCACAAATTTTCCGCATAAGGATCTTCCGCACATTTTTGAATTTTTTTCTCACATTTTTTAAAGATTTTTTGCCAATCGTTTCAATAAACATGATTTTATTGAAATTCAGACAACTTTTATTACTGTATTTTTTACGGCTTAATCTCCGAAAAAATTTTTTTCTAATTTTTTGTTGCAAAATGACATATCTAGGGGTAATTTTATGCGAGAAATCGATTTCTCGCATTTCCGAAGCATGAAAACGCTTCCTTGATCCTGATTCAGGGAATGGGGCGGGTGTATTGAAGCGAAAATCAAATATTTTCGGATTTTTATGAGAAAACCGTCGATTCTTATGTTTTTCTAGGCGGGGATCGATTGCGCGCACTCCCGAACCGTGAAAACGCTTCTTTGACCCTGATTCAGGGAAGGGATCGGTGTATTGAAGCGAAAATCAATGATTTTTTATGAGAATACCATTTACAGTTCCTGAAACATGATCAAGGAAGCGCTTTCACGGTTCGGGAGTGCGTGCAATCGATTCCCCGTCTAGAAAAACCTAAGAATCGACGGTTTTCTCATAAAAATTCAAAAATGTTTGATTTTCACTTCAATACATCCACCCCCGTAGCCAAGAGGGGCTTTAGCCCCCCTCCCCTGTCGTCAATTAGCTCCCTCTGTCGCAAAATCCTGGCTACGCCCATGCATCCACCCCATTCCCTGAACCAGGGTCAAGGAAGCGTACTCATGATTCGGGATGCGCGGAATCGATTTCTCGCATAAAATTACCCCTATATATGTCATTTTGCAACAACAAAATTAGGAAAATTTTTTTTCGGAGATTAAGCCAAAAAAATATCCCTCCTCCTCTTTAATGCAAAAAATGCGCGAAAGATCCTTGTGCGGAAAATCCTGTGCGGTGGATCCGTGCAAAAAATTCATGTGTGGTAGATCCGTATGAAATTTTTTTGTGCGGTGCATTCGTTCCTACGGCTAATGTCATCAGATTGCCGTTAAGCCAGTAAACTTACTCTAAATACCACCGTCGATTGCTCATTCTCGGATTCCTCATCAGAGATTGTTACAGATGGTTTTTTAAGCGGCTGAGACCGTGTAGAATTATGGTTTTGCGGAAGGCTCGAGATCGCGGCATCCGGTGTTGGAATTCTGTTGCCTGGAGAAGATGCAAGATATTGTGGTTTAATCGATTTTGGTTTCGGCAATAGTTCAGGTTTACCCAGTTTTGGTTTTGGCAATAGTTCAGGTTTAACCAGTTTTGGTTTCGGCAATAGTTCAGGTTCAGGATCATGGTCAGAGATGGGTGTTCTGTTGTAAAACCTTAAAGAGTCGGAATGTTGATCAAATGGATTTTGATTTGATGAACGACAATTGGTTTGTTGTACATCACACGAGTGTGAAATGGATGGCGTTGATCCGGTAAAATTGCTTTGTGAATTATTATGTGCATTTGGATCAACCTAAAATTCAACCTTACTTTATCATAAATAAGTAGAATGGTAACGTTCAATCATGCGATTTCGTAGTGTAGTGGTTGCATTCTAGCCCGGTACGTTAGAGGTAATGGGGTTCAATTCCTACCTTGGTCACGAAGTTTTTTGCCTAAGTATAGATGTTATAGGAGGAAGTGTTATTAGTGTCTTGGTATTCCGAAACAGAACACACCCTCGCATTTCATGGCCGTTACAACTGGCGCTTGATTCATTTCAATTTAGTACCCCCATTCCTTTCTCCTCTCCTCCACGATGTCACCCATAAGTCAGGTGTATTACAGTATAGGGCACCATTTATACTTCCGTCGTATCGCGACGAGACAATGCATTTTGGTGTCACATGATGCGTCGCGAGTTGGCGTTTATAGTCTATCGCGCGATAGTACTTGGTTTGAAAAGACGTTTCTCCATGAATAAGTCTCGGTGGTGCAGTGACAAAGCAGCAGTTTAGTGGTCACATGGTCGCGGGTTCGGATCCCGCTTGGAGCCAAATTTTTTGCCACTCGTCCTTGTGTCGCGTCGCGCTACAGCAACTATAAACGACATTGAAAAAATTATTCTCACTATAAACGTAATTGCTTTGCGATGTGTCGAGCGACATGTCGCGCGATACATCGCGCGACGTGTTGCGACGGAAGTATATTCCTGCCTAATCATTTCAAGTTTTTTGCCCTTTTCTGAATTTACATTTGATCGACGTCGATTATATACGGGATCATCAAGCATTTGCAAACTAGCTGAGAATTGATGTAGATGAGGAACAATTGGTGTTGGATTTATGTATGATTGTTTATCGAATGTCTAAATTTTCATTTTATATCGAGAAAAGCCTTTTTCTTGTATCACTTTTTTTGAACTACTTTTGCGCTTTTCTATGGTGAAGCGAATTCGGCTATTAGGCTCAACTGGGATTTTATCAATGTCTTCTTCTTGAATGTCTCCAAATTCAGAAAAATCTTTTTCATACTTTTCAGCTTGGACACAGAATTCACTGGATGCTTCCAGCAAATGCGACCATATTGCTTGAACCAACGATGCACGATAGAGATCATATACACTGCAGCCATCAGGGATTTCTATGGCAAATTTTGTTTCTTTATTGTCAACTTGATTAATTAGATATACAAAACATCTCATCTAAATTTTTATTAGAATAAAGAAAAAATTACATGATTAGAATTAAAGTATTGATTAGTTTCTATTCAACTGTTTTTGTTCATCAACATAGCTAGCTCCAAGTTATTTGCATTTATGGTTCTTATCAAATTTTGCTTTGTAATCAGGGAAGTCGAAAGTTTGAAAGAATCGTGTTTTACAAACAGGGTGAACTTATCAAGAAATCAGTAGATGAAATGACCGAAGAAGAACAACTTAAATTAGCTTTGCGCGTGTCGTTAATAGATTCATTAGATTAACATTATTTTTTTAAATTTTATTGATTTAATAAAGGTTCCATTTTTGATCATTCAGTCAAGAAAAATCAACCCACATTTTCTTATATTGATCAAAATACAATTTTCCTTCATGTTCGATGCTAAAAGCCATTGCCTCACCATTTTGATTTCTTCAATTTTGCGTCAGAACTCTCAACATCACAAATTTTTGGTTTTTTACAAATTATAAATGAATGAATTAAAAATCTGAAATTTTTTTGACTTATAAACAAAACCTACTGAAAGCACGGCGTGACAAAATGGGTTTTAAGTGGAAAAATTCTTGAATTGTCTCTAAATTGGCTGGAAATGATTATTTAAACATAGTAAAATATGAACTATTTTTTTCACAATTTCTGAAGCATTTGGTGTGACAGAAAATTACCCCTATGCAAAAATTTTTGTTGAATTCAACAAATTTGGTGCCGAGATGGTCCAACGTTGCTTAACTTGCCAGATCGGACACCCCCAAAAATGGGGTACCCCCGTAAAAAATTTTTATCATCTTTCTCTCCACAACGTGGCGACACCAACGGTATAACTCGTAACGAATATAGACTTAAGGTTACAAAGTTTGGTGACAAAAGCAGACAAACAAACAAACAGACATTTCTCGTTTAATATTAAAAGATAATTAGATCGGCAGTAATAAGATGGTAAAACTTTTTCTGCTAGCTATATTGTTAACCAGCCCAAGTTGTTGTCTTTCGAAGTTGAATAAAAAGAAAATATTTTGTTTTGTAACAATTTTAATTCTTTTTTAAACATAACATTTCTAGAATTTTTGTTTGCTTAGGCTTAGCAAAGCTTGGGCTTAGACGTTTTTGGAATGGACTTGTGCTTAGTATTA
Organism: Acrobeloides obliquus; assembly: GCA_034698545.1. Lineage (NCBI taxonomy): Eukaryota > Metazoa > Nematoda > Chromadorea > Rhabditida > Cephalobidae > Acrobeloides > Acrobeloides obliquus. The sequence continues at coordinate 7,882 of JAQGBS010004224.1, forward strand.
GTTCTAGTCATTTAGGCTTAGCTTTTGCTTTGTCGTTTAGGCTTAGCTTTTTGTGTTAGGGTTAGGCTAGGAACGAGGACAAAATGACTAGGACTGTCTGATGAGCTAACTGGACGGCTGATACAAACGACCGAGGGCTAGTAGGCTTGTTAGTTGCAGTGAGAAAAAAAGTATTTTTTACGGCCTAATTAGAAGAATTATGTATATTAGAGCGAAAATACGAGTTTTTGTAGCTTCCTGTAACTTTCAAAGCAAAAATGACGCCATCAGTGTTCTCAGCGCTAAAAATTACCACCTAGAAAGTGACAGATTCAAGTAACAAAAAAGAATTTTTTTAAATGAAAAAAATTGCTCCAGGAATGAATCGAACTTGCGCATTCAGATTGATGCAAAAATCGGAAAAATTTTTTAACGACTCAATACATAAATCTAGTAGGCTTGTTAGTTGCAGTGTGAAAATTTGCCTGAGTCCATAGCCGGGTTAGGGCATCGGGTTACCAAACTGATATCAATGTCAATACCGTACCGTCCAAATTTTCCCTACAAAACCCCTCAAACTTATTTTTCCTGAATTTTTTCGATCCCAGCAATGTAGAATATGCCCTCAGTGTTCAATTAATTGTTTCAAAAACCCATGATTTTCATGTTGTGTGCTTCGCTCAGAAAGTACATTGAAAAAAGTTCTAGTTTTTTATTTAGTCACACTTAAAATAAACTTTCTTAATTGTGTAGGCTAGTAATCTTGCAGTGAAAAAGGTCATCGTTGATATTGGCAAATTTGAAAAAAATTGTATAGGCTTGTAGAGCATTTTGTTTGGTTCATATGAAATTTTTTTATTTTCGCATTCAAATTTATTTTTCCACACAAATAATGACGTGGCATATTTCTCTTCCTAACAGTCTTTTTTAAATTTGGATGCCAAAAAATTTGAGATCACTTCCGACAAAAAGCCGCACTGTTTGGTTTTTTAATATTTCAAGTGTTTCATAAATTTCTCATATTTCAAATGTTCTTTAGATTCACGAAGAACCAAACGGCCCATTGCTTTTCTTAGGTCTATTCTATTTGCAAATTTGCATAAATATTTTTTACCTCCTTGACTCATCTTTATTTACTAATGATAAGAGTTCGTGTTAGGCATGTTTCTCGTACCTTGTTTATTTTCAAATATCTTAATACTTTATTTTAAAGTATTAAGGTATTTAAAAATGCCCACAACTCTCGTGTTTATGGGTATTTAAGAAGTTATTCGATTAACAAAAACGTGCACTTAAATGGAGTATAATATTTCTACTAAATGTATAGTTAATACTTTAGAATATGAGTTAAATATTTCGAGATTAATATGTGCTTTTATATCTTCGCTATTGGCGATAATCTCGGTAATATGCAATGGAGCTATTTCTTATGTTTTTATTAAGGTATGTTACAAAAGTAGGTATTAGTCAAAACACTAAAAAATGTATTTGATGCCCTTGTTAGTATGCGACAGACAAATTTCTATAAGTATCGTTTAAATTAAAGAGAGCGTAACATTTATAGCCTATTCTCGAAAAATCGAAAAAAAATTTTCCGATTTTCTTCTAAAAACCGACTTTTTAGGCTAATTTCTAGGCGAAAAATCGATTGCGCACATTCCCGAAGCGTGAAAAATGCTTCCTTGACCCTGATTCAGGGAAATAGATGTGTGCATTGAAACGAAAATATGAAAATTTTGGATTTTTCTTCTAAAACCATCGTTTTAAGGGTTATTTTATGCGAGAAATCGATTCAGCACATCACCGAAGCGTTGCGGTAGAAGCATAATTTTTCAAGGACGATCAAGGATGCAGTTTGACGCTTTGGGGATGCGCTGAATTGATTTCTCGCATAAAATAACCCTTAGAACAATGATTTTAGAAGAAAAATCTAAAATTTTCATATTTTCGCTTCAAAACGCACATCCATTTCCCTGAATCAGGGTCAAGGAAGCATTTTCACTTTTCGGGAATGCGCGCAATCAATTTCTCAAAAAAAATTTTTCCAATTTTCTTCTAGAAATTAGCATAAAAAGTCGGTTTTTTTTAGAAGAAAATTGGAAAAGAAATCGATTCTCCGCATGAAATTACCTCCAGAAATATGATTTTGAGGGAGAAATTTGAAAATTTTTCGATTTTCGCTCCAATATACACATCTATTTCCCTGAATCAGGGTCAAGGAAGCATTTTCACGCTTCGGGAATGTGCCCAATCGATTTTTCGCCTAGAAATTAGCATAAAAAGTCGGTTTTTGAAGAAAATCGGAAAAAATTTTTGCGTTGAAACGCAGTTCTACCCTGATTTTCAGCTTAGAAGTTAGCCTAAAAAGTCGGTTTTTAGAAGAAAATCGGAAAAGAAATTTTTTCGATTTTTGAGAAGGCTATAAATGTTACGCTCCCTTTAAGGAAAGATCTACTCTCAAGTCTTCCTCAATATATTCCATCACGATTCAAATATTATTCGTCGACTTATTAAGTCTATTCATTTATTGCACGAATGTTATTCCTAGTTGTTTTGCGGGAAGGCTCGTCTTTTCGGATCAAATTGCTAATTTCGTCGCTAATATTGACACGATTACCTTCAACGGCTATGTATTTTTCTGTTTTCTTATGACTCTTAATAGAATTCTTGTTTTTGTGTTTCCAAG
>JAQGBS010004225.1:0-10543 GCA_034698545.1 Acrobeloides obliquus
TTTATATAAATATTATATAAGAAATAATTTCGGCACTATAACTTTTGTCACGAGTTTTGTCACGCTAACTTTTGTCATGGATATAAATACGCACTATTCTCGATCACCGATGCCCTTGTAACTCTATCATCAATGCTCTTACAACAGCTATTTGTATTGACAAAAGTTACGTGACAAACAATTCATGACAAAAGTTATGGTGCCATAATTTCACGCAGACTAGTGATGTGTCGATATCGGAAAAGTCGACATCAAAATCGACACTGATTTTATGGAAAATTTTTATTACTCTTATGAAAAAGACAAAGAAATTCCGCAAAAGTAAAAAAATGAAACTTAAAATAACTTTTTACAGTCAAAGTCATTTTTCGAGTTCTTGGTGCCAAAATTGGCAGTATAACTTTTCGTACAACTGTGGTTCGTACGAACTTTTAGTACGGTACTTTTCGTACGATACGAAAAGTTCGTACGAACCACAACTGTACGAAAAGTTATACTGCCTCAAAATTCTCGAAACAATATGTAGAAAAAAGTATGTAAAGCTTTTTTTAAATTTAAACTATAAATAGTCAAAAAAATATGAGAAAGATCAAAAATGCCTAAATTTTTTATTTTTCAAAATAAAAACCTCATTTTTGACGAAAATTTAAAAAGGTTTTACATAATTTTGTCCTACAAACAATTACGATAATTTTGACACCTAGATCTCAAAAATGACAAATGCCACAAAAAGTTATTAACATCTGATTTGAAAAAACAACAAAAAATTCAAACGCATTTTTAACAATAAAAAATCGTACGCATTTTAATTGATTTGTGTATATACACATAATTCAAAGGCCACGATCCAGTTAAGGTAAACAGGAGAAAAAACAAGAAATAAAAATATATTTACGTGCTCTTGTATTTATCTTAATGTTTGAACACTTATATATTATTTAGACTTTTTATGATAAGTAACAATACAATAGTTGTAATAAGCAATTCACACAATTGGAAATGCTTTAATTCATATAATTTACATTTGTTAATTTCGCAATTAGATAACATAGGGAGGCCACGTGAATCGCGGAAGATGTTGTTTGAGCCATATTTTTTTCTATGAACCAGTTTTTTTCAGTATTAGAGAAGAGTATATGAGGAAAATTTTAACGCTAATTTCAATATCTGTTGACTTCAGGATTTCGCTGTGATGAATTTTGAAAAAATAGCTTAGTGTTTACTTTAACTTTCGGCTCCTTTATATTTTTGTAGGGAAATCGGTTTTCGGTAAAATTTTTTTGGTTTATAAGAATTAATCCTGCAAGATGCACTCATCACTTTTATGAGACGATCATTAATTGTTGAGATATATAATTTTCTTTGTTAGGGTACCATAAAATGGCCAGTTTTTAAAGATTGAATCCTAGACCCTTTATGAATGATTTTGTCGTCAAATTTTTTAAAGGATCGACGCAGAATCTTATGGCAAATATCATCAAAATCGGAGAAAAAATTTTCGGGCTATTTTTGGGCTCAAGATTTTTTCCTCCGATTTCGATAACATGATCGTCTCACCAAATTGATGAGTGCATCTTGTAGGGCATCGTTGGTTTCCTATAAACCAAAAAAATTTTTTACCAAAAACCAATTTCATATAAAGGAGTCGAAAGTTAGAATAAATACTAAGCTATTTTTTCAAAATTCATCATAGCAAAATTCCGAAGTTGCCAGATATTGAAATTTGCGTTTAAATTTTACTCATACACTCTTCTCTAATACTGAAAAAACACGTCGAAAACGGATTCATAGAAAAAGATATGGCTCAAACAATATTTTCTGTGATTTAAGCGGACCCCTATGTTCCTTTAAAGGTTAGTATTCAACTAGAATATACACAACTAGAACCGTTTCATAATGCCATGCAGGAACTCATAAATACACAACTAGAACCATGAATTAAATTTCTTTGTTGTCTGACTTTCTGTCGAACTTATCAAAGAGCAAAAACTTATTGAGACCCTTTTGCTGAATCCGAATCAGCAAAACGGTCTCTTCACTAAGTTTTTGCTCTTTCATAAGTTCGATAGAAGGCCAGACAAAGAAATTTCATTAGTGGTTTTAGTTGTGTATTTATGAGTTCCCACGATGGTTCTAGTTGTATATTTTCTAGTTGAATGCTAACCCCTTTAAAAAGGCACTAGGCGTTTGGTTACGGTTACCGTTTCTAAATTCAAAATTATTTAAATTTCCACTGGTCGACAAAATTTCTACTTTTGACACGCGATTATTTAATTTTTACATCCAACATTTTCATGTTTTGAAATTTCAAAAATGGTAACGACAATTTTGAATTAGAAACGGTAACCGTAACCAAACACCTAGTTCCTTTAAAAATATACTTATTTGTTTGATTTAGCAATTTCGAAGTATTAAAAAACTTTATTCTAATTTAAAATTTAACATGGTGCTTTCTTGCTTGATAATGAATTCATCCGAACCTATTTTTATGTGAGATTGTAAAATTGTGTCATCAAAAATTTCTTATTTTAGAGCTTGTCCTGATTCAAATATAATGACAAGTTATTATTGTTGTCAACATACTTATGGATGTTGTGAAAAAATAGATACAGTCTTTGTGTAATCTTTATAAATTTATGAAGATACTATCTGTAGATCCTTCCTTCTAAAAACTATACTTTCAAAAATGCAAGAAAGAGGGATTTTGTAATGCTTTTCTGTTAGCCGCTACAAGACTCATAGGAGGGAAGGGGGTCAATTCAGAGAACATCAAAAAATTATTTGTCGAACTTTTTTGTCGAAGCATTCCGCACATCGAATTTTTTTCGAAAAATCTTTATATTTAAACAAAAAAGACGTCGCTGCGAGTTTTTTTATTGAAAATGCTAGCTTTTAAACAGTATTCAAACATCCAACAATAAGAAGGCGGTTCCAAAAATTATTGGCGACTTTTTTTGATCTCTACATGGCAAAATTTTTTTTGTTGCGAATCCTTGCTAAAAAGCAAAAAAAATAGCGCCGCTTGCAAATTTTTTTGTTGAAAATGCTTGCTTTTAAGCAGTTACGCAGATCTCCAACGTTGGGGAGAGGGATCCAAAATTTGTGCCAACTTTTTTCATCTCTTATCTGTGCATAGCTAAACTTTTTTGTTAATAACCCTTACTAAAAAGCAAATAAAACAGCGCTGCAGGTGTAAATTTTTATGAAAATTCTATTTTTGTAACTTATATTTTACAAAGTAGAAAGTTACTTTATAAACTTTTTAGATCAATAATTGTTTTGTTTATAATACTTATCACAGCGTATGTAATCATTTCAACACTATGCAAATCAGATAGATCTGGGTTCGTCTCAAATAATGATACAACTATTGAAAATGGCTCTGGTCTTCATCAAAACGTTATAAACCCTATTGAATGTCCATTTTGTAAAAGTTTTATTACTGCCCCACCGCCATATACCAGCCATTCGGATTTAACAAGCGTTTCAAATGTAAATCAAGCGAATTATCAAAGCTGTATATCTTAATTGTTATATTTTGTTTTGTTTGTATATATGCAATAGTAGAAAGAATAAAAATTATTTTGACTACTCAAGCCTTTGGGTCGTTCTTCTTTCTCCAAAATCTATTATTTAACGCATCCCCCTGGGGATGCGTATGTTTGTTTTGTTTTCGGGGGCTCCTAAACATTTTTTAGCGCTTTTTTGGCTATAATTTTTTCCAGACGAAGGCTAGAAAATTTTTTTCAGGTCATGAGCTTTCTATTGATAAGTCCTTGTAGGGTGTCCCACTAAAGAGCATAGAAAAAGGCCACAAAATGAATAAAAACGGGTAAGAAATTTTTGGTGGTTCTTCTGTCAGACAAATTCACAAAAATCTACACATATTTTTTTTACTTTTTTTAATATGCTCAGGCCTTAAGAAGATGACGTAGAGCTTTTTTTCTAAAAAACCATTTTGGGGGTCAAAAACTCGATTTTTGATAAAAATGCATTATTTTCCATTTAAATTTGCATAAATTCGCATAAAACCGACTGTAACTTTGTTTCTACACATATTAAGAACGCTGGAAATATACATATCCCTTTTGCAGATATGAATTGAAGAGTGCAAAGTCTAACCTATTGCGAAAATATAATCCTTAACACTTATATTTATGTTTCTTTAATTTTATTGATTAGTCTCACTTCACAGCCTGTTTCTCTTGTTAATATGTGTGTTTTTACCAGGTCATTTACCCCCTGTTCTCTTCCAAATATGAAAACAAATTTTCAATACAGGAAACACAAACAAGGAAGGATCTTGGAGAGCAATAATAATAAATGAAAACTTGTTTATTTCTGAAATAGTATAAATTTGAGTGGTCATTTTGATTTCAAGTTGTTTCTCTTAATTTTACATTTTATCAGTCATCAAATAAAAATATGGAAAGTTCTCGCTAAGCTTATTTTGTGACTGTATGAACTAAATTCATTGAATTTTTATTCTCTTATAAAAAATATTTTGATCTCTAATTATTTTGTCAATATTCTTTCTTTACCACTTTTCTCCGTGGCAGACTTCACCTAGAAAATTCTCAGATAATGGATATTGTAAAGCAAAGCGCATGCAATTTGAATCATCTCAAAAACTTGATGTGTACAGAATATGGGATTAAATATAAATTAATTTTATGTAAGCCCCTTGCATCGTAGGCTAGGCATTCTCTTAGCTAGGATGCAAGGGGCTAAAAAATTAATATGTTTTTATTTTTTTACGCAGACCCAATGGGGCGCTTATCTTTGTATACTACATTTACGCAGACCCTATAGGTGCGTATACTTTAAATTTTACGCAGACCTGATGGGTGCGTATTTTGTACGTTACATGTGCGCAGACCCTTTGGGTGTATATTTTGTGTTTTTTTAAATAATTTTTGTTCAGGGTTGGGAGTATATATTGCAATAATTAAGAATCTGTGATTCATGTCATATTAAATAAAAACAATTCATTATGATCTAACGATATTTTAAGTCTAATTAATTGATACTTTACAAGGGGCTACTCAAACATTACATAATCACATAAGTCGCCAGGGGGGGGGGAGGGGTACAGTATTTCTCCCACTCATCCTCGGACCTTCCGCCTTTATCCATCTATCATGAGGGTTTGTGTACCCTCCTCCCAATTCATTCATCATTGTTAAAATTTGCACTCTTTTGCTTTTCCCGGTGTCATTTTGAGTGTCGACAAGCCTATCCACAGATATAAGTTAACAATATACAATTTTTCTTTGAATGCATTAATTTTTTTATCATGTACCTCCCCTGTACCCCCCTGAAAGGCCATTCATCCATCCATACATGGGCAAGCAGGGGGGTAATGGGCTCCAAAATACGAATTGGTCCCAAAGGTTACTGTCGACCAAAAAAACGTCGACAGGCGAAAAATTCTGTGATTTTAGAAAAAAAATGAATTGGTAGTCGAAATACGAATTCGTTTTTTGATTTATGAACTCGTATACGAATTTTCGCAACGAATTCAGTCTGAGCGGCTTCCCAAATACGAATTGGTCCATTAATTTTTCCCCCGATACGACGAATTAGGGGGTACAGTGCCCCCCCTTGCCCGTGTATGCATCCATCCACCCTGAGGGACCGGTGTATTCCTCTTACTGGCAAACTATGACATAGGGGATGATGAAAAGATTACGGTTGATTATCACTCAACAGTTCGGTTGTAAACTCTGGTATAAGCTTTAGTTCATCATAGTAAAGATTTTATGACAAGATCAAAGAGCTTATTGGAATGCTGGACACCTGCCCTTTACGATGGTATATTAAAAATACAACTTCAGAAGTAGCGCTATTTCAGAGGGATCGCCCTCTCCCCTCATGGCCCTCCATTGAATACGTCTCTGTTTTGTCATTATAACTTTTGTCAATTTTTATTTATCTAATCCGGATTTTATTTTTTAGTTTATTTTTAAAGCTTTGACGATAAACAAGAAAGTTTATGGATAAGCTTGTCGTATTTTTGTAATCTATTTCCTGTACGCAAAACACTATTTTTGCAATGAGCTTAACACGGGAACACTCCTCCAAATTTCCGCTATATTCTGTTATTTTAAGCTATGCTGAGAAACATTCAAAAAAATTTTTTGAAAAAAATTGTCTAACTATAAAATGTATCAGAGCTTTTTGTGCAGGCAAAATCAAATTAATTCAGGTGGGATTCAAATTCGAGACTCTTAACTCGAATCTTGGAGCACTACTTTTAATCTTTTTAAAGTGCAACATGACATACACTACATACTCTTAATATGATTCATTGTAATTACGAAGAAAATTCAATCAGGAAGTTCAGTTTATTATTCTTAAGCCTTTGGCTTCACTTTTAAAATTTAAAATTATGTTTATCCACTTATAGAATTTTTTCTAAGAATTAATATAACGTTAAAAAGTGTTAAATAAGATTATCTTATAGTATTTACTTCCTCAATGAAAGCTTTCTACGTTCTTACTAACAACTCCAGAAAATACCTGTAGGAGGATGGGGGTATGTTTACATGATTCTCGTCATACTACAACCATGATTGCATGCGTTAGGAAAGATATAAAAGCCCAAGGTTTTGAAGAAAATTTCATTATATAACTTTTCAAATAAACGAAAAATGATGTCAGTTTATTTGAGCACTCTTTCTATAATTATGCTGGCAAATGTTGCTTCCTCATTAAAATGTTATCAAACAAACAAGGAGGTATGTACACAGGGGGTGAGCAAAAGTTTTTGTCAAGGAGGCAAAAAGTCCTCGCTAATGAAAAATTGATTGTTATAGGGCTAGCTAGCGCTATAACACTCAGTTTTTCCTTGGCGAAGACTTTTGTCCCCTTGGCAAGGATTTTTGCTCCTTAGGCGAGGATATACTGCTCCATACGCAAGGACTTTTGCTCCCCCCTTATAGTTTATGACTTTGTTTAATAAAAAAAGCTTTACTGTATAAAGACTTTTTTGAAAAAGAACAAAATAATATTTTTCTTACAACGCGGTCCAAAAGTTCTGTCACAACATTTATAATGAATTAACACAACAATGTCCACTTTCGACAAAATTGTGCATTAGAGTTTTTACGCACGGGAAAACGATTCCCGCAAGAATTGAGTGATGAAAAATTTTCTATGTCCCTGTAAGGGGACCTTTAGGCCCCAAGGGACCCAACATGGAAAATCGTTACATACGTGTCAAAGTCTAGCAGTTTTGGTGTCTGTGGGGTTTTCGTAGTCGAAAAATATGAATTCGAGCGATTTGGGCGGCTCCGAGCTCAATCTGATCGTATTTTGGTCAAACTTTATGGATCGAAATGGAGTATATTACTCTTCTCTATCCCATTGTTTACGATACTGCCCCTAAAGGGTTTAAGTACAAGCCATAGTAAATTTTTCATCGTTCAATTCTTGCAGGAATCGATTCTTCCTACATAAAACTCCCTAGTGCACAAGTTTTGCGAAAGTGGACATTGTTTTTGTTGTGTTAATTCGATATAAAATGTTGTCACAGAATGTTTTTCTTATAGCATAAAGTTAATTTTGTCCCTCTTTTTTTACCTTAACTCCTTAAACCGGGAAGTAGCCCCAAATCATAAAGTAATCTCTCTAGTTAAAATATTTCATTTTTAGACGGGTGAAACTAGCATAATAGATGACAACGACTTTATGTTTTGCACCGTATTTCCTTCAGTTTCGGAATCAAATAGTTTTACAAAAAGTGTTGCAGACGGTCTCAAAATAGATGAACTGGATAAGCCGGATGAGAAATTTTTCGAAGACAATGACAACTTATACCAATTGCTTAGCGTCTGTTTATTCGAGGTGTATAATTAATTTTATAATTATTTATATAAATATTTTTTAGAAATATGATTGGCCAAAAGTTTGGAATCCAAAATTCAATAAAGGCAAAAAAGCTCCAGATGTCGAATGCAACCTTCGCTGTATTTGCAATACGGATCTTTGTAATAATCCAAGCTCTTTTTCAAGTCATATTAACTTGTTAACTCGAAATGAATAATGTGAAAAAAGGATGAGAAAAACTTGTGGGTATAGAACAAGCTATGAGTTTATTTATAAAGAAGTGAAATTTTTTTAAATTTTTGATCGTTTTTTTCAAGTTAAATATATTGCCTTGTTGTATGTAATCGTATAAATTATCTAGTTTAAACGTAAATAAATAACGTTAAGAAATGTTAGATATGTTAGACAGTTTGGAGATACTTTGGCTGTTATCGTATTTTCTCTAATACAACCCGCACGACATGACAGTGTGCCAAAAATGGGAAAATGACGAAATCTTTTTCAAACTTATTCAAAATGGGATTTTAGGTGTTTTTAAGAGGCGATATCTCGAAAACTCGCACAAGGGGTGGGAGTACGCCAAAACATGTCGCGACAAAATTGAAGCCTATATTATCTTTAAGTATTTAGTGAGTGATGAACAAAAATTAGGTCCTGTGCCTTTACAATTGTGGAGAAATCGAGGGTCATGTTTAGCAAGAATTGGCATCCAGATCATTTTAGTATTTCTATCATAATTTTTTTCTATAAATGCGTTTCTCACTATTTAAAACACGTTTTTATTGCCCTTTCCAAGTCCCAAGCCTTTGTAGTTGTCGAGAAAAGTGACTTTCTTTCTATATATAACGATTTTTTACCTTCTCAAAAAACTACTTTTTGAGCTTTAGCTCAAAATTCTTTCACTACGCACACTCTGAGTTGTACATAAAAATAAACTAGAATTCCTGGCCTACATCCCTGACCAAGGCACTTTTCAAGGACCGAGGAGCAAAAAATGTAAAAATTGCTAAAGAAGTAGGAGGTCACAAATTGAAAATTCTTTAAATTAGCAAAATTTGCCATAATTTATATATTCGAAAAATTCATGAAAATGGAACATTTTTTGTTTTTACAGTAAATTCTGAATCGTTATCGTTGTCGAGATAATCGCGTTAGAAGTTGGTGATTTTTGAAATTAGTTTTGAATTTGAATTTCCCGCCAAAATTGAAAATCAGGTTTTTGGCGAGAATTCAAAACCAATTCCAAAAACTTCAAACGCGATTATCTCGACAATGGTAACCATTCAGAATTTACTGTAAAAACAAAAAATGTTCCATTTTTCATCAACTTTTCGAATATATATAAATTATGGCAAATTTCTCTAATTTAAAGAATTTTCAATTTGTGACCTCCTACTTCGTTAGCGATTTTTACATTTTTTACATGTTCCTCGGCCCCTGAAAGTGACTTGGTCAGGGATGTAGGCCAGGAATTCTAGTTTATTTTTATGTACAACTCAGAGTGTGTGTAGTGAAAAAATTTTGAGCTAAAGCTCAAAAAGTGATTTTTTGAAGAGATAAATATCGTGATATATAGAAAGAAAGTCACTTTTCTCGACAACTACAAAGGTTTGGGACTTTGGTGTCATGGGAAAATTTTAACAAAAAACTAACAAGGGAACGTCCACAAGGAGTGGGAAGGCCTTATAGAAAGGGGACAAAAAATAAGGAAAAGTTGATAATTTTGGAATTAAAATAACCCTCGAAAATCATAAATATAAAAAATTCACGAACAATCTATTTTTTGATAATTAAAAGTTTCATTTTCTATCCAATTTTTTCGTATACTCTCTTTCGTCGATAAAACTACATTCTGCAAAAACGTGTTTCCAATTCCGATTTTTGATGTACAATCTAAATAAACTCAGATTTTTTTGTACAATCATCACATTTATGTGATTTCTGTATTATGCAATTTGAAAACATAAACTATAACACTTTTTTATATGACATTTTAGAATTTTATAGTTTGTATTGCATTAAACATCTATAGTTCTATTGATTATCAATCACTCAAAAAACTCGATATAAAAGAAAGAATTTGCGGTTAACTAGGCAGTGCTCTTTAATCTTTTCATCAACGTTGTTTACTTTAGAAAAGAATGGTGCATTATAAGCTCCAATATTTTTGGTTCCGAGGACTTGGAGAGCCTATTCGTCTACTTTTTCGTTATCTCGGACAAGAATTTGAAGACGAAATTATTAAAATTGAAGATTGGCCTGCTTACAAGCCAAGTATCAACTTTTTACTATATCAAAAAATAGAGAAAGTTGCCTAAAAATTGACAATTTTAATTTATGCCGGATATTTTTACAGGATGGCCTAAAAATGGCATATTCGTGGTTTTTTGAAATTTTTTTCAAAAATTGACAATTTTGACCAATATAGGGTAAATTTTAAGCGAAAAATTGATGGTTATTTTTAGACTAGAATCATAAAAAATGATGAAAAGTAGTAAAATAAAGTTAGTTTTGTTAGCTTTAAAAATCGCTTTTATTTAAATTTTAATCACTTTTTGGAGCTCCTAGACTTAAAATAACATTGTAAATCGATTTTTCGTATAAGATTTGCCTTAAAGGGGGGGGGGTAAAATTACGGTCCGTTGAAGGCGAAAAAATTTTTTTTTCAATTTTTGCAAAAAATGACCCTACTACCCCTAATTTTATGCGAAAA
>JAQGBS010004226.1:0-10542 GCA_034698545.1 Acrobeloides obliquus
TAAAGTTTAGTCTTGTAAATGGGTAGTTTCGAGATCAAGTGCGAACCAGTTTCCGGAAGCATTTAACGATGGTTTGTCCATAGAATTTTTAGAACTTGTTGATCTTAATCGACGACTTAGAGGGATTAGCAGCAATATAGTTGGTTTATATCAAAATGTGTATCAAATGATCAGGGTTTAAGAAATTTTTGCAAAAACTTGATTGGTAAAAACAATTCGGTACTAGATTAGCTGCTGCAAATGACAAAATTCTTTGAGAAAATTTTTGAACTAAACTTCTTGAGCAAAAATTTCGATTTTTGACGAATTTTCAATTTTTGATGAATTTTTCAATTTTTTACGAAAATTTCAATTTTTTACGAATTTGTCAATTTTTTCGAGAGCAAATATTTTCAGGCTTCGGTAATGCGCGCAATCAATTCTCCGTTTAGAAAAAACCCCTAGACAGCCGGTTTTCTGGCTAAAATTATTTACATTTTCGCTTCAATACACCCACCCCATTCCTTGAATCGTTTTCACGCTTCGGGAACCACTTTTTGTAAATAAAAAATTCCATAAAATTATTTATTATAGTTAAATTTTAACCATTCCGCAAGCAGATCAATATAAAAATTTTATAAAGTGACTTCTAGACAGATTGTTTTAAATTTTTTCCAAAAGATATAACAATTTTAAATCATGAAAAAAGAATATCTTTAAGCAAAGTTCAAATGATTTTGCAAGCACATAAAATAAATTAGATGTCGGCGTTATTTACAACAAGAATAAACTCTGTGTTTTCTGGCACTTCTCGAATTCAGAATTTGGGATTGACAAGTAACACTCCCAACTTGTCTACCTCCGATTTTGCTGAAACCCTTCAACGATTCTTCATACTCTGCTTGATAATAAAAAATTTTGGAATTGTTGGCTCACATTTGAGCTCGGTTTCGGCAAAATCGGAGGGCAGACAAATTGAGAGTGTTACTTGTGAGTCAATCGTGTCAATAAACACGATTTTAATCAAGGTTATTGAAATTCAGGCAACTTTTTATTGTGATTGCAATAAAAATTTTTATTGCAGTGCAATAAAAAGTTGCCTGAATTTCAATAACCTTCATTAAAATTGTATTTATTGACATGATTGGCTCGACTAATCCCAAATCATGAATTCGAGAAGTTCCAGGGAACAGAGTTAAAACAAAATAATATGAATAACTTTTCCTAGCTGATTATGATAATAAAAATGATCACTGTTCAGATTCTTGAGCCGATATAATTTATCAAACTGGATATTTATGTTCCGGTGCTATCCTGTCCAGACACTAAAAATAAGCGATTGTTTGAAATCATCGAAATTTATACTTGTCTTATTCCAGGTAAGGCAAAAATATTTCCAATAATAGGCATTGATCGAAGGAAGTTCACTGCAGAAGGTAAGAAGCCTCTAAAAATAGGAAATATAGAAATTCTCAAATTTTGTATCTTTGGGGATAAATTTGCTAGGAAGTATCCGGTGAGGGGTCCCCATGACCAAGTTAGGCCGTAGGATGTTTCGACAGAAATGGCTTTGAAAAGCTAATTTCGACACGGACATTTTAAAAAGTTATATTCGAAACGGACATTTCGAAAGTTACCTTTCAAAAAATTGTTCGAAAATAACCTTTCAAAACATATCTTTCGAAACTTTCCGTCGAAAATAACTTTTCAAAATTATGTGTGGAAACATCCTACAACCCACTGGCTTCTATCATGGATCGAAAATGGAACCGAAGCTGATTCCTTTGAGACTCTTGGGACACACAAAAGCAATAATAACAACACATTTAACAAGAAAATATACAAGATAACAATATTTTTTAGTAATAAAATCTGAGTAACTCAAATCTGAACGAATTTTTTATTTTGATCACTGGAAAGTGGAGAAAATCGTCTGTTGCCAATTGTCCTAGTGTCAAAACAAAGGTGAGCGATGAACTAAAGGAGTTCAAGAGAAAATGTACAAGGTAACAATCAATACTCAAATTTTTTAAATATCACATATAAACTCATTTATCCTTAGCATTAAGACACAATACGGTAAAATACAACCATAATCACATCAGAAAATGTATTAAATAAAACAATAAATCCAAAGTAAAAAAAAGTTGATCAAGGACTCTTCTAGTTATAAAATGGCAAGGTCGGCCCACTCAGATCCCACCATTCAGCGACACTTTTTCCTGGACTCAAAAGATAGGGCTGGAAGAAAGAGCTAAAAAAGGGGTTAGAGATCTGAAAAAACGACTTCAAAATTTTTTGGCTATCATATCAGCTCAATATTGTTTATATCTATTGTTCCAACTCTCAGACTCGGCCTATTTTCCACATGAAATTTTTTCATATTTTCAGTGGTATCGCTTAAAGGAATCTTCATCGAGTTGTCCAAAAATTAATATGTTATTAACAATAGCAGAATAAACCGGTTACATGAGAATGTTCATGATCACACATTATAGGGATTTTTTTATTGAAACCATAACAAAAATGACAATTATAAACAAAACTATTCAAAATGATCGCCCTTAGCTTTTGCACAGGCTTTCAACCGTTCTTCATGAAGAATTCTACACATTGATCTATCGAAAATCCCCAGTTTTTTTGGCCAGCATTCGTGCTTGAGCATTCCTCGAATTCGTTGACGATTTTTTGTTTCTTGAAGCCCTTTTTCTGCCTCTTCCTACACAGTCTTCATTGGTTTCGATTTCTTCGAAGCGCTTAATATCATCGATAACAGTGGATTTTGAAACATCAAGCAGCCCTGGATATTTCTCGCATAGGAATTCCATTTTGGTACATCCTAACGATCGAGGGTCTTAATTCGTTCATTTTAAACTAAAAATAGGGACATGATCGGATGAATCAAACTTAAAGTTAATTGAATCGCATGTAAGAATGAAAAAATAATAGATCAAATGAACATTCTCAGGTGATCAATTTATACCCTGTATTTAATATGTTATTAACACGTTTTTTGTATGTATTTAACACTGCGTAAGCAAACAAAAATTCGCATGATGAACATAAACCAGATAAATTAACGACAATAAAGTACAAAATTAACATATACAAAATGTAAAAACGTCACTGGACGTAAAATTGAAAATTCACCACTACTCCCTTGCCTAGAAATCGCAATTAACTAACCCGAAAAGAAGCACGAAACCCCAGGCTTCGACAAATATTCCGATGAAGGCCCAACCGAGCAGGACTAGAAAAATTCCACCAAAGAATAAACTTGTGCCTTTAAGCTTATGCCATTGAAAAAAGAAGAAAAACGTTCGCTGTATTCCAATCACCAGAGTGAGACCCACGATAAATAAGAGCTAAAAAGTGCAATTTAACTTACAAGGGAAACACTCGCAACTTGATACATTCCGATTTTGCCGAAGCCGAGCTCAAAGTATTTCTCATACCCAATTTGACTATAAAATTTTTTGGAATTATCGGCTCATACGGCTTTCCCGAGGATATAGAGCCCTCAAAATATCGAAAAATAGCGTTTTTTAGCGTTTCTGAGGAAAATGAGAGGGTCGAAAAACACCTTTATCGGACTTGTTTTTTCGCAAAAACTTCATATTTCACCGCTTTTGACTATGCCCACCAATTTCCCATCGTTTTTGAAATGATTTGAAAAAATTTCGGAGCTATTATAGATTAAGGGGGTATTATAGACCCAGGGTCAAAAATCGAAAAGTAATTTTTCTAAAAAATTTTTAAATGACATATTTAGGGGTAATTTTATGCGAAAAATCGATTGCGCGCATTTCCGAAGCCTTTGTTTGATCTTAAAAATCAGCAAAAAATCAATAAATATGAAAATATGGATAAAAATACGTATTTTTCAATTTTTATACTCAAATTGGGTATGAGGAACAGTTTGAGCCCGATTTCGGCAAAACCGAAGCGTATCAAGTTGCGATTGTTTCTTGTTAGACAATAAAATAAAAATGTATTTTTGTGAATTTTCCAAAACTGCACTAAAAATTGGGTATTGTTTAAAGTTTTTATAAACCTCAAAATACAAATGTAAAAAATCCTACATTTCCAATCGCCAGTAAAGCAGCATCAAAGAATAATATAATACCAAGTCCTACGAAAATCGCTCCAAATGCCGACAGACCAATGCCAATCTCTTAAACGGGGGTAAACTTTTTGCAGCAGCATCTCCGAAATTTTTTTGAATTTTTGCAAAAATGACTTTTTTAGGGGTAATTTTATGCGAGAAATCAATTGCGCGCATCTCCGAAGCGTGAAAATTTTCATGAAAATGTTTTCTGATCCTCATCCGTGAAAACTTTGGTTGAAAAAAAAACAATTTTTTCACTGAAGATCAGGGAAGCATTTCCACGCTTCAGAAATGCGCGCAATCGATTTCTCGCCCCTAGAAAAGTCATTTTGCACAAACTTAAGAAAAAAAATTCTTCGGAAACGCTGCTGCAAAGTTTACTGCGTTTTTAAACATGGAAATTTCAAAGTTATAAACTTACGTTTCGTATTACTGATTTCGAAATTCATTGCATAAAAATTCGCATCCACTTATTCTGGGAATAATATATTTTTAGAGAAAATAAATAAACAGATAAATAATCAATTCAAATGTTGCTTTCTATAAAAAAATTTTCAACAATTCTTTAAAAATCGATTTTACAAACAAAAAAGGGCAATAGAAACAAAAACAATAAGTTTTTTCACAGTATTTTTCTATAGCAGTGTAGAAAAGATCGATTTCAGGACCGGGAAAAAACGTGCTTTTTGGAAAATTTCAAGGGGTGCAACTTTGTAGAAAATCATTTTCCTTGAAAAATTGTTTAGGTGGGGCTATGAAAAAATCCCCGAGAGGGGATAACCGGGGAAATTCCCCTGTTTTTCGGTCTCTACACCACACCACTCTGGTGTGCCACACCACCGATCACACCACACCGATGTGGTACCACCACAGGATGTGGTGTGGTAATTTTCAATTCTGCTTCAACTTCAACTTTGGTGAAAAATAGGAAATTTTGGTCATTTTTGTAAAAAATCGTTATGTGGACCATTATGATTTTTAGAAAAAATTTTCGAAAAATTTCGGGCAAAAACGTAAGACTCTTATGATTTTTTCCTGCCCTCGGTTCCCCTAGCTACGCCACTTTAGTATATTTCATTTTTCAAAGTTACTGCAGCAAAAAATAAAATAAAACATAAAAATGATGATACGGGTCTTCGAAAAAATCTTTTCATCAAAATCATCTTTCATCATTCGAATCGCCAACTTTCACTTTCTTTTTCGTGGCCGCGCCACTTCTTGATATGAAGACGTGTTTTTCTACAGTTTTCCAAAATTCTTTTTAAAACTAGATATTTCTTAAAATCTTCGAGTAGGTGCGAAAAATTGAAACGGTTTATCTTTATTTGGAGCTACTTCGGCTCTTATATCCAGGGATGCCAAGAAATTTTTTTCAAAATCATAAAATTGACTTCAAAAATCAGATTTTAGGAGCAAAAATCAGCAAAATGCTAATAATTTTTCATTATATTTCTTATAAATTTGACCAAATTTCGCATCTCAAAAATCAGCATTTTGCCAAATGTGACATCTCAAAATCAGCACTTATCTGAAAACATCAGCAACTTGGCATCCCTGCGTATATCCTCCCCCCATTGAACGTCCCTCATAAAATTACGCCTAATAGGGTGATTTTTGAGAAAATTTCGAAAAATAAAATTTTTCGATTTTTGAGAAAAAAATTTATTTTTGAGCAAAAATTCGATTTTTCACCGGATTTTGAGCTTAAAATGCGATTTTTCACCAATTTTAAGTTTTTTCGAAATACAAAGGCAAAAATCCTCGCGTAAGGGATAGTATATCCTCGCCTAAGGGGCAAAAATCCTCGCCAAGGAAAAATTGATTGTTATAGCGCTAGCTATTTTTTTTCTTTGGTGAGAACTTTTGCCCCCTTGAAGAGCGCTTTGCCCCTTGGCGAGGACTTTTGCCCCCCCCCCTTGTATGTACTTTATATATTTGTTGTATGTTCGAAAATTCGATTTTCTAAAAAATGGAAGCGTTTGTACGCAAACATCGCCAACGCGTTTCACGCATAAAATTACGGCACTAGGCCCCTCGTTACGACGCGAATTCACGACCATTCGTTACGGCCTCTCATTATAGAAACCGCTTGTTACGACCTGTCAGGATTTCAAAAATGGGGGAGGGGAAAATCATAAACAACTTTTTTCAATTTATTATGAAAAAATTGAATTTTTAAAGTTAAAATTAATCAAATTACTTAAAAATTAGTGCAAAAAGGCCGTAAGAGTGGCCGTGATGAGTGTACTCAGTAACGAGGGGCCTAGTGCCAAAATACCCCTAATAAGGTGATTTTTGAGAAAATTTCGAAAAATAAAATTTTTCGATTTTAGAGCACGTTCAATGGGGTATAAGAGCCTAAGTAGCTTCCTTTTATTGTAAAAGAAATTTCGGGAATTCTTTTTATTTTTATGTTAATTTGATCATTTTTAATCAATTTTTTAGTAATTAAGCATGCCAGTAATAAAAACATCAACTGGTGAATCAAAATGGGTTGAAAAAAGCACTTTGTATCTGTCCAAAGGAGCGCCTCCTGTACTTTCTGGCTTTGTAAGTTTTAGGACTTTATGAACAAGAGTGCGTTTCGATTAAAATAGAGTAAAAGACAATTTGGAACTAATATCAATTAGGTATTCCACTGAACATGAAATTTTCTTTTAAAAATTTCACGATTCAGTGGGATACCTAATCGATAGTTCTGACAATTTTTCTAAATGGTGTTATTCTACTGTCTTAATTACGCTTTAGGGATATATACACAGAATTACCTTTGGTTTATTTTTCGCTGGTTTTATCTTTTATAAAGTTACTGCAAACGAGGATTCGTGGTATGGACGTAAGTTTAGTTTCAGTTTCACTTTTAAACTATCCTTTAAGGTGCTGCCAATCGGATGAGTCAAATTTTCAGCTTCCACCAAATGAGTGAAGCAGACAAAACTGGTGTAGCTCCCGAAGAATCTCCATTCTGGGAAGCTGTTAATGAGAAAAATAAAAAGATGATGTTGAAGCAATCCGAGGCTTTCGATGCGATTGAGAGAGCAGGAAGATGGAAAATTTAATGAATTACTAGGCCTTGTTTCATAGGATTTTGTATTACCGTATTTTCTCTAAAATAACGGCATGCCGTTATTTTTTTCAACCCTCCGTCAGACTGCCGTTATTTTAGAGACTGCCGTTATATTAGAGACTGCCGCTATTTTTTTCAACCCAAAAATTGGTACTGGTCGGCATTAAAGGGGGGGGTCCAACTTACGGCCGGGTAGAAAATTTTTTTAACAAGTGACCCTTTAGGGGTAATTTTATGCGAGAAATCGATTGCGCGCATCGAAAAATTCTAAAAAAATTTTTCCGTGGGTCAAAAAATCGAAAAAATTGCGTCAAAATTAGGGGTTATAAGTTTTCACCCCAACAAAATCATTTTTAAGGGTAATTTTATGCGAGGAATCGATTGTGCGCATCGAAAAATTCTGAAAAAATTTTCCGGGGGTCAAAAAATGGAAAAAATTGCGTCAAAATTAGGGGCTATTTTTTTCAATTTTTTGACCCCCGAAAAATTTTTTCAGAATTTTTCAATGCGCGCAATCGATTCCTCGCATAAACTTACCCCTAAAAATGATTTTGTTGGAGTGAAAACTTATAACCCCTAATTTTGACGTAATTTTTTCGATTTTTTGACCTCCGGAAAATTTTTTCAGAATTTTTCGATGCGCGCAATCGATTTCTTGCATAAAATTACCCCTAAAGGGTCACTTGTTAAAAAAATTTTAAAAAATTTTCTACCCGGCCGTAAGTTGGACCCCTTTAACGGCCCCAAAGGACAGGGATTTTTTTCGAAAAAAACTTTTTCTAATTTTTTTCTAAAAATGGCGTTAGGGGTAATTTTAAGCGGGGAATCCGAAAAACGCATTTCCGAAGCCTAAAAACGCTTCCTTCGCCCTGATTCACGGAATTAAGGTGTGTATTGAAAATTTTCGCTTTAAAAAATAACCAATTGATTCAATTTAAGGAATGCTGTAATTTTGGGGACTGCCGTTATTTTAGAGACTGCCGTTATTTTTTTCAACCTTCCTTCAGACTGCCGTTATTTTAGAGACTGCCGTTATATTAGAGACTGCCGTTATTTTAGAGAAAATACGGTATATTGAATAAAGTTTATGTATTTTTAGTTTGTATAGGGGATGGGGACAGAATTTTCCAGAATTGTGGCCAACTTTCCGGAAAATTTGGTCACTATTCAGAAAAATACTACTTCCCTCCTATATTTGACTATGTTTTATCTGTTAAAATATCTAAAAAAATTTAATGTCTAAATTTTAATTGTTTTTTAGCGAAATTTTAAAAATGTCGATGGTCAATACGGAATTGTTTCCTATTTCTGCTGCTGAGGTAAAAATTGTTACTCAATGGTGCATACGTGTTTCAAATGGAAAAAAGTCAAGCCGGAATAAATTTAGACCATTAGATTTCGATCAGAGCAGCTCAAATAGCGTTTTTCGACCGTGAAAGCGCACTAGAACTCAAACTCGGTACAATTTGTTGTTCCTGATGGAACTTTCATTTTTGGTCACATCCGGGCACTAGGTGAAAGTTTATCAGGAACAGTGACGTAACTAGGATTTCGAAAATCTGCATTTAAAATTTTTTATTTGAAACATGTATATTCGGATAGCCCATAATACGTCGATAGTACTTCTGAAACTTTTGGCAAACATTCTGGAACTTTTGGCCAACTGATCTGAAACTCCCCCCCCCCCCTCCAGTCGAAATCGGAGATTACGCTAACCCATTTTTTCCAGATAGCAATGCTGTGTGGTGAGCCAGAAGAAGCCACTAGAGATTTTTATTTCCAACAAACTATGATCCGAATCAAGGACCCACGAAAATCTTTGCCGTTTTACACCAAAGTTTTAGGAATGCGGTATGTATCCTTTCCAATCATTCCACATTTGATTTTAACCGCAATTTTTAGCCTTTTAAAACAATTAGACTTTTCAAATGGTCAATTCTCGATCTTCATGTTGGGCTACAAATCAAAAGACGAAATTCCGACAGACGAAACGCAGAAACAACAATTCGCTTTTAGTACTTTGGCCACTTTGGAGCTTACACAGTAAGCTAAGAACTGGGTTTTTGACGGCTCTAGTATGGCTCTCTTCACAATTTGGTGTTTCACAAAAAGTGATGTTCTACAAATTGTTCCTCAGATCAAGATGAACAACTTTATAGAACATCACTTTTTATGGAAAAATTTTTTAAAATTCAATAGAAGAAAAAACACCGTGTAAAAACATCGCATTGTGAACAGTGCTTATGATTCGAAACTGATTCTTCACAACAGATATAAAACAAAATTCGCATATTTGATACGTTAAAATCGGTTTCGTATCATTCTAGAGCCATTTTTTGACGCTAACAAATTTTTTTTCAGCAACTGGGGCACTGAAAACGATCCGAACTTAAGCTATCACAATGGAAATAAAGATCCACGTGGATTTGGTAAGCCATGAAAAAATGCACACAAATTCCATTTTTCAGGTCACATCGGGATCGTTGTTCCGGATGTGTATGCTGCTAGTAAGCGCTTCGAAGAGCTTGGTGTGCCTTTTGTCAAGAAACCGGACGATGGACGAATGAAAGGCTTGGCATTCATTCAAGACCCCGATGGATACTGGATCGAGATTTTCAACCCCAAACATGTCTAATGAAAAAATGAAGGATATTATATAAAAATAGACTGTGAAATTTGTTATTTAAATTGATAATTTTAAATCGGGTTATAGTTGTTTAGTTGAATAAATTATTTTTGACGTTTTGGTATTTCGATGTGGATCATACCCCCTGAGTCAGGGATGCGCCGGAATCAGTGAGGGCAGAGGGGGCGTGGCCCCACCATAACGGAAAAATGAGAAAATTTTCCTTTATTAGAAAGCCTCTCCCTTATGTTTTGCCAAAAATTTTCGTGATAAGAAACGTCGATCTGAAAAAAACATGAGGACCAAAGTAAAATTTGAACATTTTCCCAGTAGGACCCCCCATAAAAAATTTCTGGCTACGTCACTGGCCGGAAAAACCCAATGACAGGAACCGGACCATTTTACAAAAAATTTTTGTAATTTTAACAGAAACGGGATAACAAAAACGACTGGAAATTAGCGGAGTCAGAACAATTGTTCCGGCGATACTCATAGGTGAATAGATGGGTCCAATTTTCAAAAATTAACGAGGGGGAGGGTCATTTTTTCACAATTTCTACTAAAAAATGACATTTTTTACCACAAAAAATGCCTAAAAATTGCTATTTTGCTAAAAAAAAATGCGTTTTTTGTGCCAAAAATGTCATTTTTTAAAGGGGGGGACCACTTTAGGGTCAGATCTCGAAAAAAAATTTTTTCTCCAAATTGGCTGATTTTTGGTACTCGGGGGTTTTCGGGCACGAGAAATCGATTGCGCGCATC
>JAQGBS010004227.1:0-10542 GCA_034698545.1 Acrobeloides obliquus
ACTTTGAAGTTTTCAAAGTCGATTTTCTTCACCTTAACAAAATGTTAGAAATTTAATTGTTGTATGAAAATACAGAGTTTTAATCCCTCTAACACATACAAAAAACCGTATATAAAAATTATTTAACAGTGGCGAGATATTTGACTTTGAATTTGAAGTCAAAAAATAAGGCAAAAACAAAATAACACATCCGGGAATCAAACCCTTAACTTTTTGGCTGCTAGCCAAACGCGCTAACAACTATACCATATGGTGATAGTGTAGTGGCTATCGCGTTCGGCTAGTAGCTAGATGGTTGAAAGTTCGATTCCCGAGTGCGTCATTTTGTTTTTGCCTCATTTTTTGACTATCAACTTCAAAGTCAAATATTTCGCCACTGTTAAATAATTTTTATATACGATTTTTTGCATGTGTTAGAAGGACTAAAGGTGTGTAATATGTGCTCTAAAAATCTGAAACTATTGGTCTAATACAATGTGTTATGCTACAATATAAAATGTTTGTAAAATTTATTTTATGTATTTATATACAGTAGAGTTACTCGGGATCGAAAATTTCGAGAAAAGTCGGGATCGGGATTTTTCGAGACTGGCAAAGTCGAGAATCGGGATTGGGACTGAATTTTCAGATGGATCGGTATTTTTCAAAAA
This sequence comes from Acrobeloides obliquus, assembly GCA_034698545.1. Taxonomy (NCBI): domain Eukaryota; kingdom Metazoa; phylum Nematoda; class Chromadorea; order Rhabditida; family Cephalobidae; genus Acrobeloides; species Acrobeloides obliquus. The sequence continues at coordinate 651 of JAQGBS010004227.1, forward strand.
ATTTTTTTCAAAAATCCTAAGGTCCCCCATTATGATTTTTGACCAAGATTGATCAAAATTTTGTACTAGGATATATCACCGTCACCGTTATGGCCAGAAAACATATTAGGAAAAAAATTGATTTTTTGACGGCAGGGTGGCAGTTGTCACCTTAAATAAGAGCCTGCGAAAAACTGTCGCCAGGACATCCGTCACCGAGGATGTTGGATGTCACCGTTCGCAGGAAGATGACATGTTCGTGACGGATGACGGTTGTCCTCGATAATGGTTGTCATGGTGACGATTGTCTATGGTGTATGTCCTGTGACGATTGTACTCGTTGGCGGTTATTTGTAACGGTGATGGTTGTCTGTGCTCAAAACTTATCAATTTTTTTACTGAAAAATCGAAAATTTTCCATTTTTACCAAAATTCATAATTTTTTTTGTCAAAAATTCCCATTTTCTAAACATTTTAAACTCCTGATTCCCAATCGGGATTGGGGTCAGAAGTCTCGACGTCGGGGTTGGGATCTGTAAAAGTAGGTATTTCCGATCCCACGCAACCCTAATAAACAGACATTAATAAAATATCATCAAATGAGAAGCGGTTGAAGAAAGCGACGAAGAATAATTTACTTATAAGTAATTGCTTGAGTAAATCTAGCATTATAATTCAGGTTCAACATTGCCTGTAAAGCATTCGCCACCGATTGCAAAGTATATCCACTTGCGACTAAACCCTGCACCTGGATAGTTGCCATCTGTATAAAAGGCACATAAGTGAATGTGGTTCCTGTATAGGTACGTTCAGCACAATTCATTGCTGTAATCGCTGTTGTTCCAACAGTGGCCAGTTGGGTGATGGCCCCAGCTTCTTCGACCCCAATTACTGCCCCTATGGCAGTGTCCATAATTGTTCCAGAAACCACTTTTACACAGTCGTTTACTGTAGGTGCTGTATAAGTGGCAGTAATGGTTAAGCCTAAGGTGTTAATGTTTGCTGAGGATAGAGCACTTATCATCTAAATTTATGTAAAAAATTGTATTTTTTACCTTACCTACTTTTCATCGTTTCTCATATGTTGGATGGAGGGGGGGGGATTTCAATATGAATTATACACCTATCGTATCTTCCCCTCCCAAAATGATTGAGAGACCTAGTTATCTTTTTGGATGGGGTAGGTGGCAAAGTTTCACCGTACTAAAAAGTCATACCTGAAACAATTAAACTTACTGATGATGTAAGTCCTCCAATAGCATTTGATTGAGCTTGTGTTTGAAGTAAAGGTTGGCCTGGGAAATAAGCTAAGGTCATCGTTGCACTACCATCCGGATATGTCCATGCCGCGGGAGGATTGAACGACAACTGGAAAGTTGGGTTTGTATAAATTTGGTTGTTAGCTCCGCCTAAAATTAAAAGGTGTTGAGCGGATGTGAAAGAATTATTATCATGAGCAAAGGAGAATGGGAGGGGGAAGGATAACTAATTAACGATAGATGAACGGATGATAAAAAATAAGATGAGAAGGGTTTTAATATGTAGTCAAAAAATATAGGAAAAAGCAAGAACAAGGGTGGTTAGCAAGGGCAAAAAGAGGACAAGGTGTAATAGATCCCCCCCTCCCTTTCCCATCTTTTATTCCATTTCTGGAGGCAAAAATCATGAAAAAATACCAAGATCCTATCCCGGAGGGTAGGAATCCGGGGTGGCGAAGTGTGCCACCTGCATAAAAACTTTAACAGAGATTCTTTTTTGGCACGTTTCTGTGTAAAGAAAGAATCTCCGAGGAATTGTACGTGAATAAGATGCGTATTTCCTTTGGGAGAAAAATGACCTCGAAATTAGTTTTTAGTTTTGCGGTCATTTGTGAAAGGATGTTGTTTGTGAGGAGTGGGGTTAGGAGTTTTATTTTGAATTTTTTTATTGTAAAGATGGGAAGGGGAGGGGGGACATATTACACAAGGACTATCCCGGATCCCAAGGTGGAACCCGTAGTCCCCCTATTCCAGTTGTATGTCCTGAGATACAAAAATTACACCCCCCCCCCCATCTAAAATTAATATGGATATCTTGAAAAAGGCACTTCATAAGTCTTTTTTAGCCACCATTTTATCTTACTTCCAGCGCAAGCTTTAGCTGAAGAAAGTGTGAGTAGAGTTAAAAATAACCGCAGCATTATAGAAGGCATTTTTGAAAACTGAACACTTTCATTAAAAAGTTGATGTATTTCTATCAAGTCTTTTTATGGATACTTGCTATTCATGGATTAGTCAGTAGTTGACTGGGATTGTAAAGGTTGCAACAAATTTAGAAACATTGTTTGCATAAGCATGTTTCGAGTAAGTTTTAAAACGTTTTTCGATCATAAAAATTTGACAGGTCACTTGATGTATTTATAAACTTATTTGCATAGCATACAAGGCAAAAATTTATTGAAAAATGACTAAATTTAGCAATATAAAAGCTAAATTTACCCCGAAAATGGGTCAGTGTTCAAAATGGCAACTACAATGTTGAGGTTATTTATTGGTCTAATTTCTCTCTCTTCAGCTAAAGCTTGTGCTGGAAGTAAAATTTAAAATTGAACGATGGCCTCCTGTAGAGAAAACATGTGCCTAGGGGTGGAAAAAGACGCCAAGATTTGGTTTTGGGAGCATGCCTACCTAGGTAAAAACATCATTTTTATATTGAATTTTGCCAAAAATGTCATTTTTCTTCAGAAATTTTTGGTTTATTGGGAGGCATGTTCCCCTGCTCACTAGATCCACTACTGGTCCTCGATCCAGCTCCCCTGTCCCAAAAGAGCAATCAGGTATGGCCCCTGGTATTTCTTATTTTATTATCCATTCAAATATTTCCCTGAGGTACTCCCACATTCCTATTGCTCATGGATAAAATTTGTTCAATCTGTCTTAGTATCTTTTAATTATAGGCGGAACTAACAACCAAATTTATACGGATCCAACTTTTCAATTGTCGTTCAATCCTCCCGCAGCATGGACATATCCGGATAGTAGTGCACCTATGACCTTAGATTATTTCCCAGGCCAACCTTTACTTCAAACACAAGCTCAAACAAATGCTATTGGAGCGCTTACAGCAGCAGTAAGTTCATAATTTTAGCATAACTTTTTGTTAATAAAGAACGCCCCCCCCCACGAAAAGATTACTCGATCCACGGTGATCAAAAATTTTCTAACCGACTTACACCAATCGACTTAGATGTCGATACGATTAGAACAAACACCATATCAAGATGTTTTCCAACTCGAGCTCATGAAAAACATTAGTTTTCGTGTTAAAAAAGGAGTGTTATGGTTTAAACAAATTTAGATGCTACAAGCCCTATCCGAATCAGAAATCAACACCGCACTCTTAACCGTTACCGCCTCTTATACAGCGCCACAAGTAAGCGACTGTGTCAAGGTGGTGTCTGGAACAATCACGGGCTCAAACATAGGAGCAGTTATTGGGATCGAACAAGCTGGAGCGATAGTCCAATTGGCCACTATTGGAACAGCAGCAATTCAAGCAGCGAGTTGTGCTTCTCGCACCTATACAGGCACCACATTCACTTATGAGCCTTTTATACAGATGGCAACTATACAGGTGAAGGGTTTAACCGCAAGTGGAACAACTTTAACCAACGTTGCAAATGCTCTAATGGCATTGCTGAACCTGAATAATAATGCCATATTTACTCAACAAGTCACTTTTCAATAATTTTTCTTATTTTATTTTATGTACATATGTTTTTACAATAAACTTTGCAAAATTTTATAAGAGATCACATTGGGCATATTTCAAAAATGTTTCACCACCTTTCGGGTATTTATTCTCAAGGCTATTGCTAGGTGGATCAAGGCAAGGGCATAGCTAAAATTTTCAAATGCTGCAACTTAAAGTTTTTAAAAAGGAACATAAATATTTGGATAGCCCACATAGGTGCACAAGTATTTTCCCCCAAGTATGACAGGAAATTGTATGGGCGCTTTTCCCCAAGTACGACATGTTTTTGAAATTTTTTTGAAAACAATATGTTTTTGACCCTTTTTTGGTCGCCAAATGGAAAAATGTCGTATTTTTGGTAAAAAAACATGTAAATTTTGGTAAAAAGCATGTCTCGGGCCAAAATACGACATTCTTTTGCATTTTTGCCACCAATATGAAAACATAGATGGAGGACAGTCTCCTCTTTTGGGCACTTATGATAGCCCATATATGAGTATGATATTGTTTTTTGTCGAAAAAGTGTTTGACCTCACAAAAATACGCAGTCGAGATTCGAGTCTAGTCAGTTACAACCATATGAAAGAATGATATATTCGGAAAGATCATGAAAAATGGAGCATTTTTTGTTTTTACGGTATGTTCTGAATCGCTGTAGTTTTCGAGATAATTGCGTTTGAAATTTTGAATTTGTTACAAGCTCTTCGTTGTAATACACAAACTTTTTAAAAATTTTTTACGGAAAAATCGATTTTTGCATCAATTTTTTAAATTTTTATAAAATTAACATTGTAGTAACAATTTTTTTAGCTAAATGAGACGAACAAAATGACACCAAGATTATCCAATTTGAACATTTTCCGGTTATTGAAACGAAAACCCTGATTCATGTTTGAGATCTGAAAAAGTCGGGATTTCCGGTCTCGATCTCGCGCAACCCTAATATAGCATTATAATTAAAGTTCAACATTGTCTGTAAAAAAATTGTTTGTGTTGACAATTCCTCGTCCTCCTACCAGTGTTTGAATCTGTTAAAACTGTTGTATTGCTATCTTTTTTTTGTTGTATTGTTGAACAACATGTGCAAAACTGTTGTGTTGTACAACAGAATGATTCTGTTGTGTTGTATTTCAGAATATTTTGTTGTGACAACACAACAGTTTTTTCTGTTGTATTGTGCACAACAGTTTTTTCTTTTGTGTGAACACAACACAAACAAAATACAACAGAATCATTCTGTTGTATAACACAACAGAAAATTTGTTATATCTTACTCCCAGCGCAAGCTTTAGCTGAAGAAAGTGTGAGTAGAGCTAAAAATAACCGCAGCATTATAGAAGGCATTTTTGAAAACTGAACATTTTCATTAAAAATTTGATGTATTTCTATCAAGTCTTTTTATAGATACTTGCTATTCATGGGTTAGTCAGTAGTTGGCTGGGGTTGTAAAGGTCGCAACAAATTTAGAAACATTGTTTGCATAAGCATGTTTCGAGTAAGTTTTAAAACGTTTTTCGATCATAAAAATTTGACAGGTCACTTGATGTATTTATAAATCTATTTGCATATCATACAAGGCAAAAATTTATTGAAAAATGACTAAATTTAGCAATATAAAAGCGGAATTTACAACGAAAATGGGTCAGTGTTAGAATGGCAACTAGAATGTTGAGATTATTTATTGGTCTAATTTCTCTTTCTTCTGCTAAAGCTTGTGCTGGAAGTAAAATTTAAAATTGAACAACGGCCTCCTGTAGAGAACACATGTGCCTAGGGGGTGGAAAAAGACGGTCCTGGCGGTGTCAAGATTTGGTTTTGGGGGGCATGTTCCACTGCTCATTAGATCCATAACTGGTCCCCGGTCCTGCTCTCTCGGATTGTCTCAAAAGAGCAATCAGGTATGGTCCCTGGCATCTCTTATTTATCATCCATTCAAATATTTTCCTGAGGTACCCCCCCCCCCCGCACTTCTATTGCCCATGGATAAAATTCGTTCAATCTCTCTCAGTATCTTTTAATTATAGGCGGAACTAACAACCAAATTTATACAAATCCAACTTTCCAGTTGTCCTTCAATCCTCCCGCGGCATGGACATATCCGGATGGTAGTGCAACTATGACCTTAGCTTATTTCCCAGGCCAACCTTTACTTCAATCACAAGCACAAACAAATGCTATCGGAGCGCTTACAGCAGCAGTAAGTTTATAATTTCAGCATAACTTTTTGTTAAAGGGGGTGCAAATTAGGGCCTTTCTCCAAAAAAATTTTTTTTGAAAAATGACCTAGGGGTAAAAATAGAGTGAAAAATCGATTACGCACATCCCCGTCGCATGAAAATGCTTCCTTGACCCTGATTTAGGGAATGGGGTGGGTGTATTGAAGCGAAAATCAAACATTTTCGGATTTTTTTGAGAAAAACGTCGATTCTTAGGTTTTTCTAGGCGGGAAATCAATTGCGCGCATTCCCGAATCGTGAAAACGCTTTCTTGACCCTGATTCAGGGAAAGGATACATATTTACGTAAATAAATTGTTTTTCGCTTCAATATACCAATTTCTTCCCTGAATCAGTTCAAGGAACCGTTTTCACGGTTCGGGAATGCGCGCAATCGATTCCCCGCCTAGAAAAACCTAAGGATCAACAGTTTTCTCATAAAAATCCGAAAATGTTTGATTTTCGCTTTAATACACTCATCCCATTCCCTGAATCAAGGTCAAGGAAGCATTTTCATGCGAGGGGGATATGCGCAATCAATTTTTCACTTTATTTTTACCCCTAGAAGGTCATTTTTCAAAAAAAATTTTTTTTTGGAGAAAGGGCCCTAATTTAATTTGTACCCTCTTTAATAAAGAACGTCCCCCCCCCCCCACGAAAAGATTACTAGATTCATGGTGATCAAAAATGAAAAAAATTTTCTAACCGACTTACATCAATCGACTTAGACGCCGATACGATTAGAACAAATACCATAACAGGGGTTTTTCAACCCGCGCCCATGGTCGAGTGGCTAAAGTGACAAATTTGCAGTTTATAGACTCGGGTTCGAACCCTTTTGGAATTTTGGGCCCATACATCTTCCTGATCAAGATACAGGGCTTCCAATTTATCTAGAACTAACCCGAGGGGGGATGCAAGGCCACCAAAAATTACAAAAACTAGTTTAAATCCAGATGTCGAATCAAACAAAAATGTTGACATAAATGTTGCAGTTGAAGAAATGAAAGTATTTTGGCTCCGCCAAATTTTGGTGCGGACCTGACCTCCCAATTTTTTGTGCTTAAAAGATCGAGCACAAGATGTTTTTTTGCTCATAAAAACATCGGTTTTCATGTTTAAAAAAGGAATGTTATTATTTAAACATATTTAGATGCTACAGGCCCTATCCGAAGCACAAATTAACACCGCACTCTTAACCGTTACCGCTACTTATACAGCACCACAAGTAAGCGATTGTGTAAAGGTGGCTTCTGGAACAATCACCGGCTCAGCCGTAGGAGCAGTTATTGGAATCGAACAAGCTGGAGCCATAGTCCAATTGGCCACTATTGGAACAGCAATGATTGCAGCAGCGAGTTGTGCTTCTCGTACCTATACAGGAACCACATTCACTTATGCGCCTTTTATACAGATGGCAACTATACAGGTGCAGGGTTTAACCGCAAGTGGAACTACTTTACAAAATGTTGCAAATTCTCTGATGGCATTGTTGAACCTGAATAATAATGCTATATTTACTCAACAAGTCACTTTTAAATAATTTTTCTTATTTTACTTTATGTACATATGTTTTTACAATAAACTTTGCAAAATTTTATAAGAGATCACATTTGGGCAAAATTTAAAAAATTTCTCACGACCTATCGGGTATTTATTCTCAAGGCTGGGGTCAAGCACGGCAAGGGCGTAGCTAGAATTTTCAAAATTTGCATTTTAAAGTGGATCCTTTTTTTCTTACACATATTTTTTCTCTCACGTATTTTTTCTCACGTCACGATGCTATCGTGACATCGCGATGCCTTCATGACGCCGCGATACTGTCATGATATCGCGATGTCGTCATGACGTCGAGATTCTACCATGACGCCGCGACGTTGTCATAATGTTGCGATGTGTCATGACGCCACGATAGCGTCATGATATCGAGATGCCGTCATCACGCCGCGACTTTGTCATTGTGATGGATTGTTATGTAAAAATAGCTGAAACCTTTAAAAATGTTTATTTGCCATCAATATAATACATAGCGCACATAACGGGAAAGCCGAACCAAAGAAACTTGGCTAAACCAAGTTTGGATGTATTATAGACTCCTCCCACTTTATGTGTTCTATAAAATATATAACAATCTATTATATTATTAAAAATTGATTACAAAACATCCATCACATCATACTTTGCGATGCCGTCATGGTGTCGCGACACTATCATGATATCGCGATGCCGTCATGACGCCGCAACATTGTTATGACGTCGTGACGCAGTATGATATCGCGATGCTGATAGGCGTCGCGACGTCACAACTGCGTCGCAACGTCATAACAGCGTCGTGGCGTCACGATATATCACCTCAACCATAAAAGATTTTTGGTCGATTCTTTATAAAAAATATTTATCACAATGCGTAGAATATTTTTAAAAAAGACCCCGACAAAAATCTTTTATGGTTGAAGAGAAATAACACTTTGAAGTTGAAAATGCACTTTTCGAAATGCTGCTGTAAAGTTTACTTCACTTTTAAGAAAAATAAAAAAATTGAAAAATTTTTTACGAAAAATGAATTTCCTCATCTTGGCCCTCTCAAACCTGAATCCTAGCTACGCCCCATCGTTTCTTTTCTCATGAATCCCCTATAAGTTTTTGATTGCATATGCCAAATTTTTTCCAAAAAAATTTATTTTAAATTTTTAACATAAATTAATGGTTTGTAAGTCGGCTTAGAAAGCATCATACTTCACTAATCGTCCAAAGTTCCGTCTGTGACCGAATTAAGAGTGCATGATAAGAAAATAAGCAAGAGACGAAAAAATTTAGGTTTTACAGAAAATTGACTTTGTCGATTTTAGTGTTTTTTGACCCTATAACCAAGGTGTGTTTCATTTTTTTCTGCAAAAATGTGTATCAAATTCATTTTTGCTCTAATTTTCTTTAATACTTTAACTTTGATCACCCCTTCTGATTATTGTCACAATGTTGGTCCCGATGGAAATTGCTACTGGCAAGGGATGACTCAAACTTGGTTTGCTGCACATATTAACTGCATAACCATAGCGTCTATATCAAATGCAATAATGAACTCGTTTATTGTTAATCTTGCGCATATCTGGAGTTTGGATGAACCATTTTATATAGGTGGTGCGGTGAATTACAAGGGCAAGTGGGCATGGTCGGATTTGAGTAATTTTACGTATACAAATTGGGCAACTGGAGAACCGAAATTTAATGAAATTGGGTATTGTATTACACAAGTATGTTCTTATCATATGGTTACTGAAAATTTAGAGCACTTATATAGTTTTTTAAAGTCTGTTTCACGGAGAGGTACCAAAAAGCGCCGGAAGCATAGCTCAGTGGATAGCATCACAGACTTCGAGTTTCAATCCCACTAGGAGATTAAACCCGGAAAAAATAATATGACCATCGTGTTTTTTAGCATAAAATACCTCCGGGCAAAAAATTTTCATCAATTTTGGAAGATGCATAAAGGGTTGGCCTCGAGCAAGATTGAACTCGGGTCTTCAAAATCGAAGCCTGTGATGCTATCGACTAGGCTATGCTTACAGCTCTTTTTGGAACGATAAAAGTTGCTGTGTATTATTAACACTCAAAAGATCGATTGTGAAAAATTCCTTTTTTTGCCTCACTCTGTACCAATTCCAGGAAGTGTGCGTATGCTCTGAATCCGTCTATAGGTACAGTTGTGCACCTTAACCGCTTCCCCCCTCCCCGGCATCTCTTTTCCAACTCCATAGGCTCCTCTCTTGAAAATCTCTTTTCAAGATCCATTTTTAGTCAAAATTTTTGCCCAAAATCCTCCATTTAGGACCCAATAACTGGCAAATGGAAAAGTACAAATTGCTCCGAACGCCACCCTACCATTTGCTCCCAACTAACCAGTCCACCCATAATCCCATGTCCAGACTTGTTTGAACACTACTCAACAATCACAAACAAATGTTATAC